>JADWOT020001740.1:45042-94205 GCA_036345935.2 Taenia hydatigena | reverse complement strand
AGTAAAGGCAATCCTACCTACATCACAATTGCAATGCTTCTTATGCACTTAAAAGTGGTAATTTTACGAATGATCAACATGATTTTTCCACTAACAGCAGCTCACCAAGCAAGAAGAACTTAATAATATAATTGCCAAACACTAGTGTAGTATCCTAAGGATCCCTTAAAGGCAAAAGAGGGCAAAATACTAAGGTAGAATACATGCATTCAACAGGCAGAAGAAAATTAGCTGCTCGCATGGTCCGGTGGCCAGCCTACGCGGCTAGGGCGATATGGCCACCTCTGTGATCCCGACTGAAACCACTAGTCCAAACAAACAAAGTAGTACAACTAAACTACGCAACATTTCCTTTAGTAATACTTTCGTTTACGAAAGGAAAGCATGTACCTTGATTCTAGTAGTGCTCTCATTTGTTTTTTGCTGTGCCTGTTTTGTTTAAATGCATGCTACACTTCACGATTATTATTGACGGTCTATGAGTGTTGGTAATTCCTTCATGGACTGTTGCCAGAAAACAATTTGCTACCCATAGAGCTAGTTATGAGAGAGACCGAAGAATCAGAAAATCCGACACCATTATTTATAACTAGTCGCCCTCCCTAACTTCGCTGCATCTCCTGAGCAAAATCCGCGTAACTCTTAAGGCTTCTGGTTACTATTGTTATTGTCGTAGAAGCGTGTAGAAGGTTTGTGCGCGATGACGGCGTCACAATTTGTTAGGTTGGATCAGATTCAGCTCATCAGCTACGAGAAGTTGACAAGGTGTTGAGGTAAGAGCGTTGATGCCTAGTTTGATTGACTAGTGTAAGCGGTCACACTGCTTGCGGGATTTTCCTTCTTTGCGACCTTTCTTCCTCGTGCCACTCACAATTACTTGTCGAATAAAGGAAAATTGGTTTCGCAATGGTAAGGAGAAGGGGCATCATATTACTTTTAGGATCTTGCTTACGAATCATCAATGACGACGTTTTTTACGACACCCTCTTACCAATTAACATTGTTATCGTCTCGGTTATGTGACAGATTGCTTATATTGGCGAAATAAATGTAGATGGATGCCTCTTGTTTTCTCCTCCTTCCCCCTCGCTCTCTTTTTGCGGTCTCGGTCTGTCTGCAACTTCCCACCCTAGCCACTGTCTGATCAAATATCCACCTCTACGCGCAACTCCTACTGAGCATCGATTCAGCAGAAATAGTATTCCACCTCCGCAGCACTGCAGTACATGCGACTTGAAGCAGGTAGACATCGCATGGGATAATAAAGTTGCGACAGCAATCGCTCTCCTTCACCTCATTCTGAACCCTTTTTGGTGACACTAACGAATTATGCGCATTGCTAGTTACCACCGTTAAAGCTGTATTGCTCGTAAATTGAAGTCTTGCATTCCTGTAGGGGGGGTGGTGCTGATGGTAGTTTGAGCAGGCATGTCTATATTTTTATCCCACTCATCTTAAAAGTGGGAGAGGAAAGGGTAACTCACAATAGGAATCAGCGCTTCTTTGACGAGGTGAGAAGGGAAGAGAATGGCTCATCTGCTGACGCAGTGTGTTGAGAAGGTAACACCACCGAGTTTATTGTGATGGAGAGGGAATGAAATACCACAAATCGCACACTATACTACGCTCATAAGAATGTCTTTAGAAAAAGTTCTGCAACTCCCTCCTCATACAATGTTTCTCAGTTAGCGAGCCCTGCATGGTCAATGGCAACTTATCCCGCTTCGACTCTTGGGCTTAACACAGATGTGCACACATAGGTCTTTACTCAAATGTACGCTAAGACTTCACATTCACTTCCGAAGATCAAGCACTGTCTAATGCGTCGTTATCATCGGCCACCAAGGAAATCAAGCGGATACCAATTTCTGCTGAATGAATGCATACCCTCTCCTCATCATCATTCTCATCTCCTGGTGTAGTCCACAGTTACCTGGCTCGGTAGCAGTTTCCATCATCCTTCATCAGATGTGCGCACATTTAAAACCGCCGAGCCCTACAAGGGACACGGCCTAATCTCGTTCTTCTAACTGTGTGCAAGCATCACAACAGACGAGGCTTCAATCCTAGCTACCTTCAACCTCAAGTAGTTTGTAAACTTCACCACATAAGTATCGACGTTGCAATGACATTGTCACACCAAATCCTACCAAATTACGTGTTAAGGTACCCAGTCAAAATAATTTACGAAACCGATTTAAGTACCATCTAACCAATGCGCAAGAATTTTGGCTTATCAAGGCAGAATCTCGCTAAGACTTTTTGCTCATTTCATGCATCAATTGTCCCTGTTAGATATTGTCTGCGCATTTGAGGAAGAGGGCCGGAACCCTTTTTAAAAGGACTCCATCATAAAGTCATTAGTCCTCTGCACTAACTTAGTACCCTGCTCAGTGCTTATCATTGCGCTACTCGGCATCTCGATTGAACGCCAACTCATTCTGATGGCTTTATTATTGCGTCATTATATGTTGTATACTTCCCAGATAAGTAGTCTTGATGCAATCCTTGTTTAGTATCACACCTACACCAATACTTTTTTGTTTTCTAGTTTATTACCATTCTCCATGTAAGCTTGGATTTGCGCTTTGGTTTATACATTTTAACTTAGTTACCCCATGCATTCCTTCTGCTTATAAAAAATGTCTGGAAGCAACCCACCTTCCCATAATATAAAAAAGGAACCATCTGTAGTACCCCTGCCTACCACAGGTTATATTTATCATTCTACATTTTCCTTCTCCTATTGTCTTCCTAAAAGCCAGTGGACTTCTGGAGGCGCCGCAGATGCTGTGCCAGTCACTTGCCTGTATATCAGGATCCAAATTGACAGGACCACTTCAGTTTTTACTAATGACTCTTATAGCCATCGAAATGGGTCAAAGCAACAACAAATCATATAAAACAACTTAGTTGCAAAACAAAAGCATAGTAATAGTTAAGATATGTAGGTGAACAATGAAAACGCTGAGTAACGAATTCCATCACAGACTTTGCTAATTTTGACTCTTGCAATGTTATTTTGATGCTGCAGCGTTTCGAAACTTCCTTGAAGGCAAAAGAAAGCAAAGTACTAGGGCAGAGAATATGTATTCAACGGGCAGATGAAATTAAGTTGCTGGCATGGCTTGGAGGCCGGCCTACGCAGCTAGGGCAATATAGTTGCCTTTGTAATCCTTACCAATAACCGGCAGCTCAAACAAACGAATTATTACAAATGGGTTGTTACATCTATCTTTTGTTGCTAATTTTCTTACACCTGACAAATGTGTAAATTATGCTTGTATTTCATTATTTCAAATTTTCAATAAAAGCAAAAATTTAGGCATTTTAAAGATCCTCGACTTATTAAAGATACACAAAAATTAGAACTTTATTTGTTTTACCGGACAAAGAATAATGTGATTGGCCAGATTTGTACGTGAAGTACGTAAGTGGTGTACATTTTAGTGATCATTGCTTTCGGTTAGTGGGGCTTGACATGCTCCAATAAGTTGGAAATCTGGTAAGTATTTGGCACTTCTTTATTGGTTTCGGTTCGTTAGTTGTTATTAGGTCTTTCGCATGCCAATTGGCTTCCTTTATACGTCTACTTGCTAGAATAAACGCGAAGATTCCATAATGCGACTGTTAAGACGTTTTGTTTCCAAACTGTGAGGTCTAGTTACGCTGATTTCTATCCGTAGAATGCTTTTTGTGGTAAATTAAAACTGTTTTGGCAACTTGTTAACTGATTTGCCCTTTAATGACTATGGATTATGGTCAATGGATCGTAATTTTGTTGAGAAGTGTTTTGGTTTAACAGAGTACTTGGTGCCTCTTCATTACTTTCTTGCTAATTAGTATTCATTATATCGACATAACTTTTAATTCATTTCCTTTATCTGTTTTCATGCTGGAATAGGCGTTGAAGAGGTAGCTGTAGTTCCTGTCAAGACTTATTCCTTTGGCAAGAATAGGAGTATTATCTGTCGGCAATGAGCGCGGCTCTCGCCTTCGCTATCACTATAAGTGAACTTTCTCTGTCGTTTTGTGTGTCTATAGATTCGATGTGCGTTCTCATTCAGGGTAGAAGCATGCTTTCATCATTTATCCGTAGGTCCTTTCGCATTTGGGTTGTTCCCATTACTATGATATCCGTGTTGGTGGAGCGCACATTATGTGTGGAGGGCGTGGGACACTTAACGGCCCTATCGCTCATTCACTTGGGGCCAGGGGCTATTTTTGTGTTGATGTGATCTTTGCGAAACGTGTTGTGTAGAGGTCCTCGGTGATGGCCTAATGGTAGGTTCAGCTTTGACGGCATGTGTTGTGTCTGGGCGAGGTGGACGCAGCGGAAACGATTGAAGGAGTGACTAGTTGAGAGCTTTCGCATCACTACGCAGACTGTACTTTGTAGCACTCTTAAACTCTTGCTTGTTAAGGCGCTTTCTCCTATCATTGGCTATGTTTGAAGGTGTTAGCTTTGCAGCACATTGGACATTCACACACTGGCTCTTCCATTGTTTTTTTCCTTTCCGGATGCCAAAAAATTACTGTGGTGTTGGTGGTGGCGGTTGCTAGGTAACATTTGATGAGTCTGTGGAACGGTGGGCAATGCGAGCTTGTGGAGCCATTGGCGGAGGCGTCTCAGTCTCGGATGTGCGATGTGAATGTCGGCATGGACGATAGCGTTGACATAGCGGTAGACGTGACCTTTTGTGTTTTTGAGCACAAGTATTGGGTGAGAATGGAATGGTCGCAATCTCGGCCGGCTAACTAAAGTGTAGCACAGGTGGGTTAGGGAGGGAGGCAGGCTCATTGTCACGTTGATTAGTTGTGCTGGTGATTGTGTCAATTCTGAAAAGATGGGGAGGAGTAGGAGAAGTGTTTCAGAGTCTTTTTTAAGCCTACTCCAGGCGGGCCTTCTTTTCGTGAATTTGAGTGCGTGTCTGTGTGTTTTTAATTTCACAGTTCGAGGTGTGTGTTTCCTGTCTTACTGTCTACCAATTTTTTTCATTGCACATAAATCCATGCGCACTGATATTTTCAAGATCGTCTGTAACCCTTTTTTAGTTCCGTAAACGTATGTGTGTGTGTGCATGGATATCTCTTTGTTAATGAGGATCGCGAGAGAGAATTTGACGAGTTTTGGTTGGCTGTTGGATGGCAGCACTTTTTGCGTTCGTTCGTTATGATGAACAATGGAGTGGAGGGGATCGATTGAAGTTGTCGTGGCGGTATTGTAGGTGGGGGGTTATTTAAATAAGGAAGGAATGATGTTGTGGTGAATGAGGCCTCGTTTGCTGGGAGGGAAGTTACCAAGCCAAGGCTTTACGTGGTACCAAAGTGGTTGCGGATCCAAAGCACGACAAAAGGGGATTTTTGCTTCCTCTGGAGCATTATTATTTGGTAGGCATGGAGGCCTGTGTGAGTAGCACTAGGTGTCAATTTTGTGCGCCAGACTTGTAGGTACAGTAGTTGTGTGCTGTAATAGTTGGCTTCTGACCAACACTGGCTGCCTCGCCGCTATTGTTCGCAACGTTGGCTGAGTGACGCTTCTCAACGTCGTCGTTAATCAGGGGCTCATCAGGCTGCTTGCCAACAATACCACATCGTTGTCGACGATTGCAATAGTGGCAGGGGGAAATGTGGACGTAGACGCTGATCCATGGGAAGGCACTGTGACTACACCGAGGGCATTTGAACTCGTCCTTGTCGACGGCGACAACTGTGGTGTCGAAGCAACTATTAGAGGAGCAATGAATGCGATCGTGAGTTCGTTTGCTCCTCCTCAGTGTGGATTATTCCTTCACGCAGGCCATAAGTGTGTGCGGGTGTGTGGGCGTCAGGCAGGCGGCCCGCAGGCGAGAGCAATGGGAGGGGAGAACGGTAACTTGGTGAGTACTCCCCCATGGGACAGTGTATCTTGTACAAGTTGAGTGAGATCTTATAAAAGGCTCTCAATTGCATCTCCCACGTCAGCCATCACAACGTAGTCAGTGCTGCAAGAAGCACCCACGAGCTAACCATCCCAGTCGCCGACATTCGACGCGATTGAGGCGATGCTTAATAACAACGTCAGTGACCTTTCTTGGCAGTGCATTGGACTTCGAGTTTCGTTTAACTTGAAAGCAAAGCTCAGAATAAGAGGTTTTTGCCGACCATCAGCATGTGCGTAGGGGGGCGTTAGAACGTCGATCTTCTTGGGCAAGTAAACTGGAGGTAATCTTCGGAACGAAACCTCCCAGGTAGTCCATGGCTAGTGTCGCTTTGGTTGTTAGTAGCTATCTTGTAGAACACGGAGATGGGGCAGATGCCGGAAGTGGCCGTCGTTCGTAGCCCATCCGTAGCACATGCACTTCTTTCGCACCACTGCACCATGTCGCAGGCGACAGAGATCGGGATAATAACCCCATAGGGTCGGATTCGCTTTCTGCTGCCACCAATGTAGCGTTTTAAGGCTCCCTCGAAGGCAAAAGAAGGCAGAATGCTAAAGTAGAATATATACGCTCACCGGACCGAGGGAAATAGGCTGCTAACATGGCCCGGAGGCCAGCCCATGCAGCTAGGGCAATACGACCACTCCTGTGACCTTCACCGATACTGGTAGTTCCAACAAACAAAGCACTACAACCCCTGCTTGCCACAGGTTGTATTTATAATTCTGCTTTTTCCTCTCCCGATTTTCTTCTTAGAGTTCAGTGGACGTCTGGGGGCGTCGCAGATACTCTGCCAGTCACTTGCCTGTGTATCAGGACTAGAGTGACAGGGCTATTTAAGCTCCTGTTAAAATTCATAAAAACCACCAAAATAACTCAAAGCATCATCAAATCATATAAATCGACCTAGTTGCAAAAAAGGAACTTAATAATCGTTAAGATATACAGGCGAAAAGTCAAAGCAAACGCTGAGTTGTTAGTCACACTGCACACATTACTAGTTTATGACTCTTGTAATGTTATTTTAAGGCTGTATCGTCCTGAGGCTTCCTTGAAGGAAAAAGAAGGCAAAATACGAGGGCAGATTATAAGTATTCAACATGCAAAGGGAAATAAGCTGCTGGCATAGTCCAAGGACCGACCTAAGCAGCTAGGGTAATATGGTTACCTCTGTGACTCTGACCGGAAACCGGCAGCCCAAACGAACGAAGTATTACAAAAGCGTTGTTACATTAGGCTTTTGTCGCTAATTTTCTCACGTACACCCGACAAATATGCAGATAACACTTGTATGTCATTATTTTAAATTTTCAATAAAAGCCAAGAAAGTTAGGTGTTTGTGAAGACCTTTGACTTATTAAAGACACACAAAAATTAGAAGTTTGTTTGTTTTACCGGGCAAAGAATAAAGTGATTGGCCAGATTTGTACGTGAAGTACGTAAGTGGTGTGCATTTTAGTGACCATTGTTTTCGGTTAGTGGGGCTTGACATGCTCCAATAAGTTGGAAATCTGGTAAGTATTTGGCACTTCTTTATTGGTTTCGGTTCGTTAGTTGTTATTAGGTCTTTTGCATGCCAACTGGCTTCCTTTATACGTCTACTTGCTAGAATAAACGCGAAGGTTTCATAATGCGACTGTAAAGACGTTTTGTTTTCCAACTGCGAGGTCTAGTTACACTCATTTCTTTCTGTACAATACTTTATGTGATAAATTGAAATTGTTTTGGCAGATTGTCGTTTGGTTTGCTCCTTAATGACTGTGAACTTAGATCAGTGGGTCGTAATTTTCTTGAGAAGTGTTTCGGTTAAACTGAGTACTTGGTGCCTATTCATTGCATTCTTGCTAATAAGTATTCATTATATCTATATGACTTTTAACTCGTTTCTTTTATCTGTATACATGCTGGAATAGACGTCGAAGAGGTAGCTGTAGTTCCTGTCAAGACTTCTTCTGCCAAGAATAGGAGTATCATCCGTCGGCAATGAGTGTGGCTCTTGCCTTCGCTATCGCTTTACACGTTCCTCTGATAAGATGGGATTGCCGTATGTGAATTTTACTGTCTTTCGTGTGTATCTACAGATTTGATATGCATTCTCATTTAGGGTAGAGGCATGCTTTCATCATTTATCCGTAGGTTCTTTCGTACTTTATGTGGTAAAGGGTGCGTTGTTTCCATTACCATTATGTCCGTGTTGGTGGAGCGCACATTATATGTGGAGGGCGTGGGACACTTGACGGCTCTACTGCTCATTGACTTGGGGCGGGTTATTTCTGTGTTGATGTTGTGTAGAGGCCCTCGGTGATGGCTTAATGGTAGGTTCAGCTTTGACAGCATGCGTTGACGTCTGGGTGAGGTGGACGCAGCAGAAGCGATGGAGTGACCGGTGGGGGCTTTCGCATCACTTTGCAGACTGTACTTTGTAGCAGTCTTAAATGTTTGCTTGTTAAGGTGCTTTTTTTCCTATTAGAAGTTACGTTCGGAGGCGTTAGCTTTGTGGCGCGTTGGACATTCACACATCGGCTCTTCCATTGTCTGCTTTCCCCCTTTTCAGATACTACAAAATTACTGTGGTGGCGGTGGCGAGGTAACATTTAATGAGTTTGTGGAATGGTAGGCAATGCAAGCTTGCGGAGTCATTGGCGGAGAGGTCTCCATCTTGGATGCATGGACAATAGCGGTGACATGGCGGTAGATGTGACCTTTTGTTTAGCTGGGCACAAGCATTGGGTGCGAATGGCATGGCTGCAAGCCCGGCCGGCTAACTGGAGTGTAGCACTGGTGGGTTGGGGGAGGGAGGCGGGCTTATTGTCACGCTGATTAGTTGTGCTGGTGATTGTGTCAACACTGAAAAGATGGGAGGAGTCGAAGTGTTCCAGAGTCTTTTTTAAGCCTACCCCAGGCGGGACTTCTTTTCGTGAATTTTAGTGCGTCTGTGTGTTTTTAGCTTCATAGTTCGCAGTGTGTATTCCTTGTCTTACTGTCTGCTAATTTTTTTATTGCACGTAAACCCATGCACACCGATATTTTCAAGATCGTCTAGAATTCGTTTTTAGTTCCGCAAACGTGTGTGCGTGCATGGAGATCTCTTTTTTGTTAATGAGGTTCGCGAGAGAGAATTTGGCGAGTTTTGGTTGGCTGTTGGATGGCAGCACTTTTTTGCGTTCGTTTGTTATGATGAACAATGGAGTGTAGGGAATCGATTGAAGTTGTCGTGGCGGTATTGTAGGTGGACAGGTAGGTAGGTGGGGGTTATTTGAATAGGGAAAGAATGATATTGTGGTGAACGAGGCCTCGTTTGCTGGGAGGGAAGTTACCAAGCCAAGGCTTTACGTGGTACCAAAGTGGTTTCGGGCCCAAAGTACGGCGAAAGGAAATGCTTATTTCCTCTGGAGCATTATTATGTGATAGGCATGGACACTTGAGTGAGTAGCACTAGGTGTCAATTTTGTGCGCCAAACTTGTAAGTGTAGTATTTGTGTGTTGTAATAGTTGGCTTCTGACCAACACTGGCTGTCTCGCCGCTGCTGTTCGCAACGCTGGCCACGTGGCGCTTCCCAACGTCATCGTTAATCACAGACTCATCAGGCTGCCTGTCGTCAATAATACGTATTGTTGTTGTCGACGGTGGCAATAATGGCAAAGGGGGATGCGGACGTAGATGCCGATCCATGGGAGGCTACCAAGACTACACCAAAGGCCTCCGAACTCGTCCTTGTCGATGTTGGCAGCTGTGGCGTCAAAGCAACTATTAGAGGAGCAATGAATGCGATCGAGAGTTCGCTTGCTCCTCCTTCTCCTCCTCAGTGTGGATTATTCTTTCATGCAGACCATAAGCTGGCAGGCAGCGTGGCTGTGTCCTTGGAAGGCTGAGTGCGGCGTGTACAGATGTGTGGGCGTCAGGCAGGCGGCCGGCGGGCGAAAGCGAAGGGAGAGGAGAACGGTAACTTGGTGAGTACTCCCCCACTGGACAATGTGCGTTGTACGAGTTGAGGGAGATCTTATCATAGGCTCGCAGTCGCATCACTTTTGCTTGTTTTGAGACCTTCAGCAGCAGCAGCAGCAACAACAACAACGGCATGGTGTGCGAGGAAGCCGATGTGAGGCTATATTGTTATTATGAGCCTTCATACGGTGCATTGGTTTTCATGAGGTCCACATTTGTGAGCGTTGAGCGGGATGACTTATTGCTGGGGCGTGGTTGTTAATTTTCAGGGGAAGGAGGAGGAGGAGGAGGGAGCGAGGATACTGCACGATTTAATGTCGTACCTGCTTCCGCCCATTGTAGCATTCATAGTTCACGTCATATGGAAACGTTCAAACGCCTACCAATTGTTTTATCCACATCGCATTGCCAGGTTTATAGCCATCACTCGCTTAATATTGCGCCTGTGACTGCATAGGTACACCACTGATCAGACGCAAAAACAAAGTTTGAACTATAATGACTGGAAGAAAGGCATTCAACAAGGGCAGTACTAAAGACGGGGCCAGTAAGACGAAGGATTTGTGCAGTACTTTTGTTGTTGAAATGGGACTTGGGGAGACGAAGAGGCAGTCATAGCGCACCTAGTGATGAAGGTTTCGTTAGAATTCCTCAGAAGAGAAACGGGAAATAGTGGTCCGAGCAACGTAAGTTTGCAATAAAGTCCAAAGCATTTTGAGGCGCGCTGCATCCCTATCCCTTGTGTAATAATTATGTCGACAGAGGCCACCCTCTCACCATCCATAAGGGTTGTGTCAATCCCCTGTCATCTAGGCTAGTAGGTTTGTAACAAAATAACCAGCCTGCTCGAGGATGGCGTTTCAATTCTCGCATGTGGTGCGTAACGTTCTGACACCCTTTTTGGAATGAATGCTGGCAAGTTTGCATGACGTATAATGCTTTCTATAATGAGATGCAATTTTCAAACAATCAATTTTAGAAGATGAACTGAATTTGATTTTTATGCGCTCGCAAAGATCACTTTTAGCGGTTGCTCTAAGGCCAAGCTTGATGGTGTGTTTTGTGTGTATTCAAGAATTCTTAGGATGGAAAAATGTTTGCTCGAAAGTAGTCCCTAAGTTTGGCATGTTCAAGGTCATCGGTCGTGTTTGGTGTATTGCCTGTCGATATGGTGGGCGCGTTGCGTGTTTCAATTGCGGCGTTTTTTTTTTCGTTGGATAAGCTCTGTTAGTTCAAAAAGGAACGAAACTGTTTCATTTTGGACTTCACGCGAAGTCGATAATGGTCCGAATCTTAAGAATGATGAGGGATGTGTCTGTCTGTGGTGGTGCATCTAATGTGCTCTAAGGGATTGCTGGAAAAGTGCAGAATTTAAATTTCTAGTTCCCTCTTACTCTCCACTCCAACCGAGAGGTTGGTGAGACCTGTGTTGTACCTCAATGAATTCGTCTTGCATCCTTTTCTCTAGGTCTATTCACAAATGCAATGTGACAGCTACATTTTTCGAATTGTCACAATAACCATATCGGTCGAATTTATCGTGTTCGTTGGACGCGGATATGGCTGCAGTGCCCTCCGAAAGGGTATTTGAGTATTTCCTCCTCCACCGGGGAACTAGATGTCGTCTCCTGTAACTTCAGTAGAGGCGATGGGAACAAGCCTAAGCTAAGGTCGTAAAGATTCTTCAGCGACTGAGGCGTCAACGTGCAACCTACTCCATCGTCGCAGAGCGTATAAATCCACTGCCTTGATTGACATTGTTCCTTTAAGTTCGAATTTGTTCCTGCAGATTCGAGGACGTTCTTCAAATGGGGTATTTGGTGACTCAGGTGACGGGTGGATGCAAACATCGAATTTTACCGGCGCAAAATGAAGATGACTGACAAATGAAGCAGCACATTATCAGTTTTTCTTCCGAGTCTGCAAAGGACAAGTAATTTATTGAGGCTGTGCTGCCGCTGAAGGGCGTTTTGGCGATCAGCGTTTGATGACGGGATTTTGTCGAAACTGTTGGAAGTCTGTCGCGAGGTAGGATGTAAGCAGTGCCGTGCCCATGGCTCCTGTTTTGTGATGCGGTGGGCCAAAAGGGCCGCGTCGATGAGTGTGATGATTGTGGATGCATGGAGAAGGACTCGCTGATTAAAAGGTGAGTATAAATGCACATTCACGTGCATTTGAAAAGCCCCTATTTATGCACGCTACTTGCCGTTTTGTCAACTTTGATGAGGTGTGACGCCTGAGTGCGTGGTGTAGTTTTTTTGCGTTGGCCACAGTCATTGTTCTATGGGAATCAGAGGCTGATTTAGGATTAACTGTGCATTTTATTTTCTCATTTTCCACGTGTTCGGATTGTGTACTGCCACCATTTGCTTAGGTGCTTTCGCTCAGCACCGGTATATTTTAAATATTGTTAGTTCCAACTTTTGCGCTCGTTGACATCTGGTCGTGCCACTGGCTGAATTTGTCCACTGTGTCCATCTTGTTATCGCTTTCCGTTTGGAAGGGTAGATGGCGTACTAATCTGACCAGGAAAGGCTGTGTTTAGCGTGTTTTGATTAATATGCATGTGATTTTTGAGAATTTTGATTGGGACAAGTTGCCTTTGCTCATTACAAAGTGTGTAAGTCCGTAGTTGTCGGATTGAGTGTAATGGATGCTGATGGGTAGAATACGGCAGTTCGCTTCATTGCACGTGTGGGCATCTGCGATGGACTGTAATTATCAGTTCCAAATAAGTGTTCTTCCACATTCGGAACAGTAGCATAGACGATACGCAAAGTTGTATCAAGTGAGTAGATTCCAGTCAATCTACTTGTCGTCAGAAAGCATGATGCTATTTTACTTCTTGCTGCTTAGCGGATTTGAGGAGGACCATCCCGTAATTGAGTGTACATTTTTGGGCGTACTCAAGTTTTGCTGAATGTTAGGCAATTGCGTAGGTTTCTTCTGCCGCCGTTATTCGAATCTGCCTGATTAGTGTTCCTTGTGTAAGCCACCGGACTATGCATGTTTGATATCGTCAAAAGAAGGATCCCTTGATTCCCGCCCTTGAAGTACTTATGAATGAAGTGTTTATTGGAAACGCATTGTCACGATGGTGACTTGGAAGGCAGCCCACTGATTGCCTCGGTTTGTTCACTCGTCCTGCTATAGCTGTGTAGTAGCTTCGGCATTGTCTTCGCCCTCCCCTTGGTCATAGTTGTAACCGGCCTTGACTTTAGCCGTTTTTCCGTGGGGCTAGTAGTTAGCTGAAGTTCCGCGGAGACAGGCAAAATGTAGGTTTGGCGTATCCCATAGGTCAGCCAGGTTAATAATCTTGACGGCTAATGGTTGGTGGGCGTCCACCAAGACACAGAAATGTGTGTACTGGCAAGCGTTAAGCTTCATCTATTCCTTTAATCACGCTCTTTTCACTTATCTGTTGATTAGATTATTTGGCTGGTGGATGTGTAGGTGGATAGACAGGCGAAGGGAGATCTGTTTTTTCGCTGTTTGTGGACCTTCCCTCCTAGTTATTCTTCATCAGCTTCACTTCGGGGGTATGGGATGTGGCGTTGGAACGTTCGTGCAGTCCTGCCTGATGTGATTGGTCGTGACGGAATCGCTTCATCTTCGTCAGAGCATCTGATTGTAGGAGTTGCTAAAATTAACACCTTCGTGATGCTCTGGTGCGAAACATTGCTTCATTATAATCGCGTTGCTGCTGCTAACAATGATTAAGGTGGAAGTTGCTCATAGTGGAAAGGAATTAAATGCCTCGCCATATTCAGTTGGCTTATTTGCGCACGCTACTTGTTCTACCGTTTTAAGCACGTACGCATGACTGGCCCATTACTAATGGCGTCCCTTTTTTAGTGCGACGTCTGATGTTGAGCTGACAAGTCCTGCGCAGACATGGGCAAAGGCCTGGTGTGGTCCAGTTTGCACCCTAGTGCCGTGACATTAATGGGCTTTGTGTCAGTCACACGAGTGCTTTTTGTGGTGCGCCGTCTTCTCTGTGGTATATGGGCGGTGATGAGAACCTGGTCATGACAGCCGTCGTAAGTATTGTCTCCGCCTTTCCCTCTACTCATGGTAGTCTTTTCCACCATTGCACCTATTATGGGTGTTGTTTTGAGACAATTACATTGGGAATTACTGGAATTGTTTTATTATTTATTTGCGTCTCTGTTCTATTTCAATTGTTTGGCCAGTTGGTAGAGCTGTAGAGGCAGAGACTAGGTGAGGCGGTAAAGCTAGTGTCGTCATTTCGCATATCTCAACCTCTCCATCTGTTGACCTACCTACACACCTGCCCACCTGTCGATTTTCACGGCTATCGACCTGTTCCTCTGTCCCTTTCCCGACCTGCGAAACGTGTGAAGGGTCAATTTGGGCAGCATGCGGTAGGCATATGAGACTGACCGAGGCGGACCTGTCCACAGTTTTCACAAAAAGGATACAAATAGTCAAATAGTCATACGAATGTAAAGCTACTGGGGGGAGGTAAAAACACCAATTTTACGTTGGTAGTTTAATCAATTTGCCGATTGAAGGTAAGGGAGGTGGGCAGGTGTCAAGTACTGCGGCTGCAATGATGCAAGTGCTGCCGAAGATGAGATGCATCAATGCTGTAAGGCTAGCTAGACCACACGTCAGTGCAGAACTGTGCCAATGGCCTTTCGTGTGCTCCTGAATCCGTTTTCCTACAAAGCGCGGGCAATGGCTACTCTAACGAGTATGGTATCTGTTGCACAAGACTTGGTCTTCAAGTAGGGGATCGCGCAAAACGGTATTGGCTAGTTGGTTGTTTAAAATCATCAAACGCATGCAATAGCGCTGAGTGCCTCAAAGTCGATCTAGACTCATCCACATGGACACGAGATCCATAACCGGGTGTCAATGTTGTCAATCTGCATCTCTCTTGGGGGCCGCATTATTAAGCAGTCAGTGTTGATCCACAGGGTCGCAGAACTCATTCAGGGATCATTGCGTCGAACTGTGTCCATCACAATAGGCATGAGACGCATCAACGAGTGCTTGACGCGTAGTGTTTTTACAATTGACCCCTGCGCTGTTGCTTCTTCCTACTGTGTCATCGTTCTTGTTTTTTGTTGGTAGGCATGAAGTCACTCATTTCTTTTAGCATGGAAGGCTGTCCTATTATCATTGGAATGATTAACGACTCAATTGTGCTGTTTTCTGCACATTTCATAGGTTTTCTATTTGTTCATGCTTGGCGCTTTGCGAGATTTTGGTTAAGTAGTGTCTTTTCGGGTAATTTTGAGAATGGCAATTGAAAGTCAACAATTCGTTATTCTCGTTATTCGGTTGACACTACCTTTTTGCTAGTTCTCTCCATTTTTACAATTTCCTCGTAAATCCTAATGCTTTTGAAAAGTGGTTAAAAGGCGATTGTTTGGCAAGGTGAAGTCTCTTTTGCCTTTTGTTCGCTCGCGAGGAGTAGACATCAATCCATTTACCGACTCTTGGCAGAACGTTAGGGTTTTTTTGTCTCGCATTCAACTATCGTGTGTAAAGTTAAGTAGGTTGAGTTCATGCATGAAATTGTAAGTTTTGCAATAATTCTACTAGACCACCTTCTTGCGTTGTTTCATTTGATCACTGCGACTTTTTTTCCTTTCGTGTGAAAGTTTACCTTTCTGAGGATATAAAATGAACAACCAGGCATTTTATTTCTGTTCTTTGTTTTGGCAAGAACTTTTAACTTAACTTCGTTTTTCTTGTCCCCAAGCCTGTACTTAACTCATCAGCAGGTTCAAATTTTCTTTTTTATCTCTTTTTAACTTCTAACCTCCGAAATTGAGCAGTTTTGTCGATCTAGCTCTACGTTCTGTTGTGAACCCTTTTATCTGTGTTGCCTTTGCCATGAGCCTGTAATTGCTTGCCATTCTTAAAAGGGGAGGGGGAGGGAATTTTTGTAATAGTTGTTCCTTGTCCTATTCCCTGGGCGAGTCCTCGATGAGTGCCATCTTTTTGCATAGCAATTCATTTGATTCTCACTCCACTTACAGCTTCGTTTTAGGTCATAGGCAGATTTAGCATGTGTAGTATTTTTTACAACCTACGGATCTAGCGTTTGTCTTCATGTGGTAAGACGAGTACTTGCGGTCTGCAGTTCATTGGCGCAAGCCATTTGGAAGTATTTGATCTTGATTGCAATCCAGCTGACGACGACGACGACGACCAGACCGCAGCACGTATGTAACTTGGTGTGCAGAAGGGACAGTTTCATGGCTATCGTATCACTTCTGCTTTTTACACATTCCGATTGTGATGTCCTTTTGGGTGGATACAAGATAGGAGAGGATGCTTTAATAGGAGGCGTACCTGAAGGCATTGAGTAGTTGTATCAGGCAGACACTGGGAATTGTGAAGTTTGCTTAACGACACTGTGTGGGTGAGCTAAAAACCAACATTTTCGGGATAGCCACTGACCGATGGACGCCTACACCTTTAAGTGTCAAATTGCTGACTAGGTTGACGCCTCCTGCTAGTACGGGTATCCAAGATTGTAGATGCCTCCTTTCACAAGAAAATTTGTTTGTCACCGCACCTTTGTGCTCACAGGCACCGGCGCTGGTCTGTACTATTCTTGATAAATGATGACTATCCCTTGTGTAGCGTGACCTGTCCCGCTGCGTTATGAATGCTCATGGCGGCATAAAGCCAGTACCTCTGTTTAGACCTTATTTCCTTCTTATTTATCGAGGCTTTCCCTAACCCATGCTTGCTGCTTTCGTTTCGTAGGTTTAAATGTCTGTTGGGTGTGAATCAAATGCAGACGGGAGATTCGCTGTCCAAAGTGGATTATAAGTGCAATTTGCCGGTGTTGTAATACCGCTATCATCGTGAATTCCACGAAAGACCACGCATCAAGAGGGAAAGAGGACAATGGAGTGAGTAACTGTGCCTTCAGGCAACACTAATGTGGAATAGCACAAAACCCTGAAGATCCTGACAGTGTTGTGTGTTTCTGTTCGTTTTCATCATTAACGAATTTAAAATTGTTACTCCCTTATTTCATGTTTTTTTGCAAACAGAAATGTGAGGGTTGAGCGGGTTCGCGCAGGTGATGATAAGTCTGCTTGTTGATTGACGTGGACGCGGTGTGTGAGGTGAGGTGGTGCAAGGTGATGTCAGAAGAGTCTCCAGATTATGGTGGGAGTGCAGCGGCCATATTTTGCTACGACCAATTTGTTAAAAATGGTTGTTTAGCGCACCATTTTTGCGTTGAGAAGTGAGTGAGTGCATAAACTATGCACAATGGCTTGAGCTGGGTTTTGGTAAGTCTAGGCTGATTTGAATAGTGAATTGTAATTATTAGGTCAGACTGAGATGGCATGTTATCAAAGGACAAACGCGGTGACGCCAACCAGGACTGTTCTTTTACATAATCACGGGTATTTTGAGCCAATAGGCTGTCCAATAATTCACTTGTACCAACTCCTGTATGCCAAAGCACTTCAATGTGAGAGATTGCCGCATCTTTATTGCTGCTGTGAGTGTAATGAATAAAGTTTATTAGATTTGGACACACAAGTATGACTTATGATGGATTTTATTCCAATAATGTCTATGGAACTTAATCATTTGGTTCTGTATTTTAAATGGAATACATTACGTACCGTTTAAGACCAAAAATAAATGTACGTGAGGTTCACAATTTCTAAGACACATTTCAACTGCGGATTGCATATTTTGTTAAGCAAAACAAGTCTTTAAGTCAATTAAATCGCTCATCATTTTGGAGGTCATCAGCGGTAACTGCTTTCCATCTTGTTGGTAAATTGGATCCTTTGCCATTATTTTGGCAGGGGAGGGTTGTATTTTTTGGGGGATTATCCTACTCAATGGGAGTCGCTCGGTAGAAATGAGCCTGTGGGGCATGAATTTACTGGAACGTGTTGCGTCTGACCGAAGCATAATTTGGTAACCATGAGTCCTTTACCAAGCGATTCAACATCAGAATTCTTCCTTTGGCACTACTTCGCACGTAACTTAGGTAGGAGTTAATTGCATTGCATGCTTCCTTACCATGCTTGTCATGCATAAACTAGCAATATCCATTTACCGGGCGATTAAACTTTACCGTTTATTCCCGAGATTTTAATTATTAATGCGCCATGAAATTGCTTACATCTGTAAACTACGTACAACTTTTTGCCAATTCAACAGCTGTGCATTTATGATTTGAAGCCTTCAACGCAAGGCGAGAAAAGGAGTTATTTGCAAAAGAGCTGCTCACCGCGTTCTACCGCCATCGGAGAGGTCAGAATAGCAGTAGGTTTTGTGTGATAGCTTAGATCACAGTTAGATTACACAAGCAGCAGAGTAGCAAATTAGCCCGAGTGCTCTGCGTTCTAAGTATTTCTCACTTTGATCTAAAAGCGATTCCAATTAGGCACCGGCTGTCATCTCGCTACGATGTCAAAAACGTAGGTCTCCTCTAAAACTATAACATTTCGTGCCAAGCGGCTGTACTAGGAGTGTGTACCAACAAACAGCCAGGGTGAATGGACATTACACTGCCGCATATTTGGTTCAGTGAAGTGAAAATCAATTTGAAGACACTTGATGCGTACGAATGGAGACAATTTAATGTGAATGATTTCACTACGGTAACAAAGAAAAATGTGGAAATAGGAAGAGATTTGTGCACTCAAGGCAAGGATAAAGTGATTTAGATCTGAGCAGTGACGATGCGGACTTGTGAGAATATGGGACAAAGAAAGTAAATTCGATTAGGACAGATCAGACAGTGCAGTTTTAAGAATAAATTGAATGAGGGAGTAAAAAGATATTTTTACTTCTCAAATGCTTGTTCTTCCTTTTTTATTAATAGCATTATGCAGATAATTTGCGCTTTCCACACCTGCTCTTGCTTCCTCTCTGCTCTTATCCAAGCTCCATCCGTGTGCTACTCTCATTCCTCACTTCATTTGTGTGCGTCGTTTCAATAGTATCACATCTGGTATCCCGTGTCAAGGGCATCGATAAGAGGACTGTGATTGGCCTCTTCTAGTGTGGCATTCGAAAAGATCCAGTGTTTTTTACCAAGTTAGTTTCTTTATCTTTTACTCACTTACATAGCTAGATGAGTGGGAAAATAAAATCAGTGTAGGAAAGGATGGGAGAATGTAGGAAAGAAATGAAGAACACTGCACCACAGCTCCATACGCACGACTTCTCACCTCTTTGCCCTAATCTCAACTATTCATTTGTCCTTTTTAGCTTAAAATCTTTATTAATTTGCTCCTATCGGTGGCGAATGAGCCACCATTGTCATTTGCATAAGAAAAGCCTCTTCGTTAACTCAGTGGCTATCCTTAGGCGTGATACGCCGATTCCTTCAATCAAAATTCAACCGTGCACTATGCTTGCTGCGCTGCACTTACTTCGTACGTCTTAAATCCCGAAATAAGCAGCAGCGGCATCAAAGGACCTGCTGGTGTAAAACAAATTTCCCAATATTAATGTCCCACTGCAGAAGAACTGTAGCGCGGCACGCAAGTCTAGGCTTGACTGATTTGGACTAAGTCTGAATGGGCAAGATTAGCAACCTATGCTAGATCATGGCGAGCTCGATTAAGGCGCCTTTTACGTTGCCATTTAAATTGACCCCCCTTTAATCAACTCGACACAACTCATTTCAATGAGCCTTGAGATGTTGTCTTTCCATCGCGCAGACATTAGGGATCTCTCGTCTACGTCCCCTTTCTCATGTGCCACTCCAACGCATCTTCAATGAGTGTCTCCTTTTTCGCATACTCACACGTATTGCTTCTTGCCTAATGCCATACCATTTGTGCTCCTCGAAAAAATACATACGGAAAAGAGGAGTGAGTGTTCCCTGCTATTCAGCTTCTTGCCTTGCTTTTCCACTTTAGTGACACTAGAACATCTCGCTCTTCTGCTTTCTTTAAGCTTCCCTCACCTTCCCCTCCTACCGCACCGTCTGCCGGTGCCCTCTTTGTAGGTTCCCTTTCATCCCTCCACTAGTCTCAATCTCGATTGCGACATGAGTAAACAATGCGCAGATATATCGCCTAGATCAGACTAGCGCGAGTTAGGCTGGACCTGAATCAATCGCACTCTGCCCGAGATCAAATCGTGTTTTAACAAAGTTTAGCTTTGATTACCCCTAAACCTCGTTTCTATCTTTCAGTTGCTTTAGTTTGTACTACGCTACTTCACCTCGATTCCATCTCAAACTTCTACTCCTCCTTCACTTAGCCTTTCGGGAGCGAAGGTGGACGTGTTGGTCCTACTTCTTACTTCGCATTATGTAGGCTGCTCGAATTCCTACCTGCTCGTCTCACTGTCTACTCCTTTTATTCTTTTTGTGAAGAATTCTCCGGTTTGGCTTTTCACTCTAGACCACCCGCTTCATTTCTACCATGTATCAACGCCTCTGTCTGTTTGCCTAAGTTTGCGCATGTTGCATTGTTTACCCTTATTTCCGTCATTTGGGCAGTCGACTGAATTGACATCTGACAGACTTGTGATCTATTAGGAGCTGCTGATTCGCACACTGCCTTTCGCGAAATCGTCTGCTAACATCAGAGCTGTAGTGTGCTCTAGATGAAGCTGCAACATTAGTTTAAAATAAACCACTCCCGAAATGGCGGTGTGGACTTCAAGCTATTTATATTAAATTGAAGCAATAAGCAGATTTGTCGGAACAAGAGTCTTGCATAAGGCATGCAAGTGAAATGGAAATGGAGCTGCAGTCCCATATTCATTTTTGACAAAAGGGCCAGCAAATAATTGTAGCCAACAGAAGGAGCTCAATATCTCGCTTGGATGCACCTAAGGCAAGGCAGATCTGTAAATGAGCAAGATCTGTCTTTCAGAGCTGAGGTGGCATAGATGGCCAAGCATTTATTCTGCCTGCGTGCTCTGACAAGCTTCAACCAATGAGGATCAACTAGCCACTGAGAATAGCATGCAGAATAAATTAAACACAGACTTCATTGGTTTTGCATCAACCCAAAGTCCAATGCAGACTGCAGATGTCCGTGCACTTTCCAATGCATTGCAAATAGCAGCATTCCAACAAACACCAATGTCAATGCACTCGTGTACCTTCAAACGATGACAGCGACACCACCACGACCACTGAATTCGATGCCGACATTAATACCATCACCACCTCCATTAGCAATACTCAACGCGATAGAGATGCATGTACAACATATTCTGCGCACTTTAGCTCCACCGACAGTAGCTCAACAAAAATGTAAATCATAACGCAAGGGTTAAATCCTAAATTATACAGCATTCCATTCAGTGAGGACATTTTTTGGATTAATACGGACATGAACCTCGAATGAACAAGCCTCTTGCCAGCCTGTTAGCCGTCTTTTTGTGCAAGTGCATGACTAAATTCACCATCACTATAGCTCGTCCTTTTATTGCTAACAATTTGTTATACAGTGTTGTTAAACAGTTCGTTGTCTATATAGCTTATCGCGTAAGGGAGGCAGGCGGTAGAAAAGAAGAAGAACATTATTATTAGCACTGTTATTTATTTATGACCCAGCTCCTTGCACGACTTCGTCATGTCCTTTGAATTAATGAACATTGCCTTTGAGGCTATTCGGTTTCTGTTAATAACGAATTTAGCTTAAGAGGACCATCGTCGAAGTGCGCAACAGGTTTGTGTTCGATGGCAATTTCACAAGGTGTTCGGCCCTACCTGCCAAGGATATCGCCAAGTGCAAAATAAAGCATTGGGAATCCTGAGTTATAGTTTGCTAGGTGGAGCCAGATTCGGCTCACCAGGTTTGCCACATCCTATGTGCTCCGAAGAATTCACAAGATGTTTATGTAAGCACTTGCTGTTTTTGAGAGGTGGATTTCACTTTTTAAAATAATGTTCGCGGCATCTGATGCCAGCATGCCTGCAACTGATTGTCAGAAAGAATGTCAGCCGCACATTGCGACAGGGCAAAAAAAGTCTCAGCTTTCCATTTGCAAAGGTTCTGGCACCTGCGCTGCCTGGAAAAGGATTTGCAGTGAAAATAAATGCACATTCTTGCCTCTCCCTGAAATTGAGGGCTTGGCCTTTAAGAAGGGTCCGCAACTTGCATGCAAGTGAATCCCTCCTGCCAACAACACATGAACCCTATGCATTAGGTGTACAAACCGGTACCGTACGAATTTGGAATGCGACTCGAATTTTCCAACGTATTGCTGGCATCGTGTGTCATTACAAAAACGCGCATCAAAGGCTGCGGTAACCGCTACAGAAACGCGAAGTGCTTTGTTGTCTGATGTGCAACATTAACTACATCGATGATGCTTGTGCTCCTAAATAAGATTTTAACTGCAGCACTAAAATTGATCCAAGATGATCAGGTACATTTGGAATAATTGTCACACCTCCAGTTTTATCTTAATGTGAATGCGGGAGGGCCAAATCAGTCTTGTCAAAATGCGCAACCATCGAAACCGTCACAGGTTCAAATAAAACGACAAGGGATTGTCCGTCCACTTCTTCATTTTCTTGGTTCGTTGTGCCCGAACATTTGAGTAAAGCACTAGAGACGTTTATTTCACTTGAATTCACCACTACGCGTTTCAGTGATCAAACTGGCATCAAAAACATAGGTCGATTACTACGCATTCTGTTTATGCATGTAAGAACATATTTGACATCCAGATACTTAAGTGTAGAGCTAATCTCTTTATCAACTAGTCCCCGATCGTTCATCTGTTTGATTCTGTAACAAAAATAACAAATCGGTTTACCGTTTGCTCCTAAACTCCCAAGCCGCTGCAATTCTTAGTCCATTATATATTCCTACACAAAGAAGCTTTTCCCCCTAATTAGCATTCTCAGCACTCTAAAGAACGGGGCATCAGGCTCTACATTCTTCACATTGTTGAGTCCATTTGCGCTTTCCAACTGACAAGCGGAAAAAAAACGCAAGAACACAAACTTTGGCTCAATTTCGTATGGACTTCAATTAATGGACCTCATTACATTGTAAGGTAGCAAAGTTGCTATCACAATCAAACATTTGAGGCGGTCGCACCGTCGAACATCGCAGATCTATATCAGCATATTCACTATTGCGGCTGCAGAATAAAGCATTAATATAGTAGTGCAGTTCCGTATAGCTTTGTGGTACAATATCACTAGTTTTATTATGTTAATTAATGATACACAGGCAATAGCTTTACTAAATGCAGCATTTACTAGGAATGTTAGTCCTAACAATGCATACGCGCATATTCCGATAAAACAAGCCACCTGCGTGACCAATGAAACTCACTTATCATCCACCACACATTTTATATCACGACTAACGTAGCACACGCAAAATGGCACCTCCCATAACCCACGTGTTATGAGGGCAACACAGGCAGATATGAGGTCATTGTGGATGACAAACAGATAGACTGGCGGCCAGTTAGGTGTGACCAGACCTTAGATCCAATAGCCTGTGTTGGAAAAAATTCTACCACTGAAGTGGGTTCCAAATAAACATAACTGTTGAATTTTAGCATGCGATGCCTAAAGCCATGCAAAAAAGTGCAGCTCAAAAGGATGAGGTGATTGGAACGGAAGCTTCGCAAATACAAAAAACTGTGCTACTTGTTAGTTAGGTATTCTGCAGAAGTCCTACTTGGTATATGCCTGAACTAACTCCCATCAATCACAAATACAAAATGGTGAAATCGACTTACATTGGACCACTCAATGCTAAGTCTTCAACTTAGTCAATTTACGAGTTAAGTGCACGATTCATCCATCCCAAGGACCACAACTCCGAACCACAAATAAGCCGTCAAGTCAGACAGAAAATAGGGAAACAAACTTGTATTGTGACCATCGAAACAGCTACACTGATTACAAGACCACGCATGAGGGAACAAATTACATTCGGAGAATGAGCAGCTGTCACTAAACTAATGTTATGCCCTTTTAAACTAAAGGAGCATGCCAATGAGTGGACCGAGCACACTGTCGCCTTCTTTCAACTTCGAAAGAGCGCCCTTAATCAGCGTATCTCTTACTTCATTGAGGATCCGCGTAGCATTTGATAATTGCGCATTGACAGTCTTCAGCTTCGGTGGTTCCATGTCGACCAAGACTTTTGGAAAATCAGGCACCAATTCACGCAGAGCAGCCAGCTTCTTCGGACCCATCAACTTCAATACATAGTCAATGAGAGGTATTTTTGACTGCATCATTTTAAGCTCCCTGTTCGTAATGATAGGCACCTCAGTGGCACCTGTTGTTGGTGTCTCTTTCGTGGGTCCTTTTTTCTCCTTAGGTACAAGCGTCGATTTCATCGCAGAAGTTGCAATCGTAATTGCTGCTGCTTCAGTCACATTCTTTTTCTTTTCAGGCAAGAGTGTTGATGTTTTCAGAGGAGCAGGTGTGGTTGGCAGTGGAGGCGCGTGTTTTGCAAGAGAGGGCAATTTCGCCACAAGAGCTTGCAGTACCTCAGGATCCACGGCTTGCAGGTACTTGGTGATGTTGGGCAGTTTGTCAAAAACGACTTCCAGTGTGTTGGGATTCTTCTTCGACAAAATTTCACCAAACTCAGGAACATGTGCGGTGACGTACTGAAGGGTCTTATTGTTCATATTGACCAGAAGGCCGTGAAGGTTTTGATGGTTCTTGATTATGTACTGAACAAAGTTCGGGTCTGCATTCAACAAGGCATTGGCATGATGAATGGGAATACTTGGCACTGATGAGAAAATTGTCAGTGCAACGTTGGGATCAGCGGTCTTTACGGAATCGGGCTTTTTTGTGGAAGACTTTGGAGTCGTCGCCTTAGGCTTCTTAGTAACTTGCTTCTGCTTAGGCATATGGGGCATCATGGGTTGATTGAAATATGGCCTAGAGTCAATTAACATGCTGTCAATGCCAGGTGCAGTTGCGATGATTGACTGGAGAAGTATCGGATCCATGCTAGCCAGGATGTCTTTGATGTTTGGTAGTCCAACAATCATTGACTGGAATGTATATGGATCCAAATTGGAAGCAAAAATACCAATCCCTGGTACGTGCATCAACGCAGACTGAAGAAGCACTGGGTCTACCGACATGAGAAGTTGATTCACGTTTGGAATGTCCAAGAGAATGGATTGAAGAACAACTGGATCCATAGTGTGCACCGAAGTAAGGAAGCTTGGAACTAGGGATTGTGAATGCATATGATGCTCGTAGCTCGGCATACCATGCATCATCACGGGGTCATGGCCATATCCAGAGATGGCACCTCCGTACCCTGTGATCATTGCGGGTTGATGCGATTTGCCATAATTGTCAATGGAGTGGCAAACGCCATCAAGGCAGACGACTTGGCAGTTGCCGCCATTAATGCAACCATAACCCTGAAATGGTCCACTGAAGCATTCATCAGCTTGACACTGCGTGAAGTCATAGAAATCCCTGCATTCTCCATCCTCACATCCACTCCAGTAGCCGCAGTTTCCACCATAGCAGCCCTGCTCACCAAGGGCTCCGCTACCCCACGCCTCTTGGAGTCCCTTCTGAGGAAAGACAGAGTTCCCAAAGCCGTGACACAGTGCCTGGGAACATGCGTACTTACATACTCCGCTTTGGCAACCGTAGCCAGTATCTGCACCAGAATGGCACACAGATGAATTGCAAGATGGGAACGTCGGTAGCTTTGGATAACCGAAGCCGCCGACTAAGAGGCAACTGAACACAATGGCGAAAGTGGTCCCTGCACTCATTGCAACAAATTGATGTTTGACGACTTTGGTGTGCTCTTTTATAGACCTTCATGGTCTGGTCACACCTCACTGACCCCTGATTTATCGGGGTCGAATGTGTTATTATCATAGCATGTGGGTTCCAAAGGTGT
Organism: Taenia hydatigena; assembly: GCA_036345935.2. Classification (NCBI taxonomy): domain Eukaryota; kingdom Metazoa; phylum Platyhelminthes; class Cestoda; order Cyclophyllidea; family Taeniidae; genus Taenia; species Taenia hydatigena. The sequence continues at coordinate 68,481 of JADWOT020001740.1, read as the reverse complement.
TATCTTCCGTGTACTGCATTAGTTATGATTTACAATGTGTGATAGACAAAAACTTAGGCTGCTTAATTTGCACCAACTCTTTGAATTATCAGTGGTTACGCATTTTTAATGCGACGGTCCGTTTTCAAAGTAAAAGTTTTCGTTACCATTACCTCGCAACTCCCACTTAACCTAACAACCGCCTCCACTTCAAATTTCTCAGTTCATTCTAACGCTACTTGGGATTCACTATTTTCTCGATCCATGCTGTTCTGATAGTTCAGTGTGCGCACCAATGGGCGTGTTTAGAGAAGAAAGCAAACAATAGTTTTGCGGTTACTTGTTATAGTTATTATCTTCGTCTCTGCCTTTCCTGCGTATTAGAACAATCTACAGGCACTTAAATGCTTAGTTTGTTTTAAGCCTGCCTATCAGGCGAAAGGCGGAAAAGTATTCAAATCTCGTGCTGGACGACAACCTTGAGTCCCTTTAGATGAATTCGCATTCAGCGGAATGAAGGGAGAGGGTGGTAAATGAAAATTTGCAATGGAATGAAATCTTGACAGTAGAATTCTTTATAAGGCCAGAACTGGATTTAGATGCGATGCTTGGTGCTGACTGTCTATTAAACGCCTATACTGGCCCACATTTTGGGAAAGGTACATTTTATGCCTAGCAATGCACAGGAACACATAGACAGTTGTCACTCGATCTATAAAACGTAGACTACGTATGCAGCACCCTCTTTAAGCTACAGCATCTTCGTGAATAAATTCGATGACCTATGCCTACGATTAGCTCGCACCATTGATAACAAAAAGAAGAAAATCCGCTAGTGGCTAGTTACGCTAAACGCTTTATTGCCATGTTGCTAAGATGAGACGAAATATTATTGCCAAGCATGTAATGGGTACCGTCTAAAATACACATATTTGGCAACCGCTCAGACGTATGGCACTTCCTCGTTTTGGCCAAAAGGTTGATTGGAAACGAGGCTATTAGGCCGTCTCTGTCACAATAGGTCTCTTTGATAGGACTGCTAAGAGAACGCGACGGTATTTCAAAATTGCGCATCGAGTGTAGTAAGTTGAACGCTGTATCTAAAGCGAATGCGCTTCCGTCACTCCATATAATCCATTAGTTAAGCACTTTTCATTAAAAAAATTGGTTCTTAGCGCTGGATATAAGGTGTTGAGCGACCTTTATGAAGCACAGGCAGTGTATAGGCCCTGCAAAATTCGGTCACTTCCTAACGTTTGATTAAAATGGAACTGATAGGCTGGCTCCCAAAACACCCGAGAGCATTAAGCTAATTTAAAAGCAAGGTTGGGACGACTTCGAGATTCAAAATTGACTCATACTGCAAAAGATATAATTTTATTCAACTCTTAACTGCTAGGCTTAAATATTCCGTCTCGCTCGATGTAAACGCTGTCATGGAAAAAGTGTCAAACACGCGGTCACATGGCCAACATCATTCGATTAGAAGCAGCTTTACGGAATTTCCAGGCGCAAAGTTGGTCAGGCACTTCAAGCACCAACAAATAGCAGAGCAGTTTATAGATTAGACAAGCCATCAAGGGCTTACTTGGCAAAAAGGAAATGGGTTTGCAGTTGCACATTAATACGAGGTGCAATTGCTAGAGACTGGAGTGCACCTCTACCTCTTTTCTGTTTCAGCACAACTACATGCCTGACCATCGAAGTGAGCAAAGGAACAATGAGTGCTCTGACAATTTCAGTGACACTGAATGCACCTCTGCTGTCATCGCTACATACCCTACTATGCCGTCCATTCGAAACTGCATTCGTAGCTATTGCCCATCTGCAATTATTTACAAGGTCACCTAGCATCCCCTCTTTCATTGCAAAGGCTCAGAATAAGTCTGCCATTCCCAAGTAGCGTTAGAATGAACTGAGAAATTTGAAGTGGAGGCGGTTGTTAGGTTAAGTGGGAGTTGCGAGGTAATGGTAACGAAAACTTTTACTTTGAAAACGGACCGTCGCATTAAAAATGCGTAACCACTGATAATTCAAAGAGTTGGTACAAATTAAGCAGCCTAAGTTTTTGTCTATTACACATTGTAAATCATAACTAATGCAGTACACGGAAGATAACACCTTTGGAACCCACATGCTATGATAATAACACATTCGACCCCGATAAATCAGGGGTCAGTGAGGTGTGACCAGACCATGAAGGTCTATAAAAGAGCACACCAAAGTCGTCAAACATCAATTTGTTGCAATGAGTGCAGGGACCACTTTCGCCATTGTGTTCAGTTGCCTCTTAATCGGTGGCTTCGGTTATCCAAAGCTACCGACGTTCCCATCTTGCAATTCATCTGTGTGCCATTCTGGTGCAGATACTGGCTACGGTTGCCAAAGCGGAGTATGTAAGTACGCATGTTCCCAGGCACTGTGTCACGGCTTTGGGAACTCTGTCTTTCCTCAGAAGGGACTCCAAGAGGCGTGGGGTAGCGGAGCCCTTGGTGAGCAGGGCTGCTATGGTGGAAACTGTGGCTACTGGAGTGGATGTGAGGATGGAGAATGCAGGGATTTCTATGACTTCACGCAGTGTCAAGCTGATGAATGCTTCAGTGGACCATTTCAGGGTTATGGTTGCATCAATGGCGGCAACTGTCAAGTCGTCTGCCGTGATGGCGTTTGCCACTCCATTGACAATTATGGCAAATCGCATCAACCCGCAACGATCACAGGGTACGGAGGTGCCATCTCTGGATATGGCCATGACCCCGTGATGATGCATGGTATGCCGAGCTACGAGCATCATATGCATTCACAATCCCTAGTTCCAAGCTTCCCTACTTCGGTGCACACTATGGATCCAGTTGTTCTTCAATCGATTCTCTTGGACATTCCAAACGTGAATCAACTTCTCATGTCGGTAGACCCAGTGCTTCTTCAGTCTGCGTTGATACACGTACCAGGGATTGGTATTTTTGCTTCCAATTTGGATCCATATACATTCCAGTCAATGATTGTTGGACTGCCAAACATCAAAGACCTCCTGGCTAGCATGGATCCGATACTTCTCCAGTCAATCATCGCAACTGCACCTGGCATTGACAGCATGTTAATTGACTCTAGGCCATATTTCAATCAACCCATGATGCCCCATATGCCTAAGCAGAAGCAAGTTACTAAGAAGCCTAAGGCGACGACTCCAAAGCCTTCCACAAAAAAGTCCGATTCCGTAAAGACCGCTGATCCCAACGTTGCACTGACAATTTTCTCATCAGTGCCAAGCATTCCCATTCATCATGCCAATGCCTTGTTGAATGCAGACCCGAACTTTGTTCAGTACATAATCAAGAACCATCAAAACCTTCACGGCCTTCTGGTCAATATGAACAATAAGACTCTTCAGTACGTCACCGTACATGTTCCTGAGTTTGGTGAAATTTTGTCGAAGAAGAATCCCAACACACTGGAAGTCGTTTTTGACAAACTGCCCAACATCTCCAAATACCTGCAAGCCGTGGATCCCGAGGTACTGCAAGCTCTTGTGGCAAAATTGCCCTCTCTTGCAAAACACGCGCCTCCACTGCCAACCACACCTGCTCCTCTGAAAACATCAACACTCTTGCCTGAAAAGAAAAAGAATGTGACTGAAGCAGCAGCAATTACGATTGCAACTTCTGCGATGAAATCGACGCTTGTACCTAAGGAGAAAAAAGGACTTACGAAAGAGACACCAACAACAGGTGCCACTGAGGTACCTATCATTACGAACAAGGAGCTTAAAATGATGCAGTCGAAAATACCTCTCATTGACTATGTATTGAAGTTGATGGGTCCGAAGAAGCTGGCTGCTCTGCGTGAATTGGTGCCTGATTTTCCAAAAGTCTTGGTCGACATGGAACCACCGAAGCTGAAGACTGTCAATGCGCAATTATCAAATGCTACGCGGATCCTCAATGAAGTAAGAGATACGCTGATTAAGGGTGCTCTTTCGAAGTTGAAAGAAGGCGACAGTGTGCTCGGTCCACTCATTGGCATGCTCCTTTAGTTTAAAAGGGCATAACATTAGTTTAGTGACAGCTGCTCATTCTCCGAATGTAATTTGTTCCCTCATACGTGGTCTTGTAATCAGTGTAGCTGTTTCGATGGTCACAATACAAGTTTGTTTCCCTATTTTCTGTCTGACTTAACGGCTTATTTGTGGTTCGGAGTTGTGGTCCTTGGGATGGATGAATCGTGCACTTAACTCATAAATTGACTAAGTTGAAGACTTAGCATTGAGTGGTCCAATGTAAGTCGATTTCACCACTTTGTATTTGTGATTGATGGAAGTTAGCCCAAGCACAAGCCAAGTAGAACTTCTGCAGTATACCTAGCTAACAACTAGCACAGGTGTTTGTATTCGCGTAGCTTCCCGTTCTAATCACCTCATCCTTTTAAACTCCGCATCATTGCATGGATTTTGGCATCTCATGTTAAAATTCACCAGTTATGTTTATTTGGAACACACTTCAGTGGTAGAATGTTTTCCAATGCAGACTATTGGATCTAAGGTCTAGTCACACCTAACTGGCCGCCAATCCACCTGTTTGTCAGCCACAATGACCTCATGTTCGTCTGTGTTACCCTCACAGCACGTGGGTTTGGAAGGTGTCATTTTGCGTGTGCTACATTATTCGTGATATAAACTGTGTGTTGGATAATACATGGGTTTCACTAGTCACGCAGGTGGCTTGTTTAATCGGAACATACGCGTATGCATTGCTACGGCTAACATTCCGAGTAAATGCTGCATTTAGTAAAGCTATTGCCAGTGCATCATTAATTAACATCACAAAACTAGTGATATTGAACCACAAGGCTATATGGAACTGCACTACCTTATTAATGTTTTATTCTGTATTCGTAATAGCGAATGTGCTGATGTGGATCTGCGATGTTCTATTGTGCCATCGCCGCAAATGTTTGGTTGCGATAGCAACTTTGCTACATTGCAAGCTAATGGGGGCCATTAAATGAAGTCTTTACGAACTAGAGCCAAAGTTAGTGTTCTTGTATCTCATTTCCAATTGTCAGTTTCAAAGAGCAAATGGACTCAACAATGTGAAGAATGTTGAAACTGGTACCCTGTCCTTTAACAGCTGAGAGTGCTAATTAAAGAGGAAACTTATTTGTGCAGAAATCCCATAATGGATTAAGAATGGCAGCGGCTTTGGTGTTTAGGTGCAAACGGTAAACCTTTTGGTTAATTTTGTTTCAAAATCAAACATATGAACGATCGGGGGCTAGTTGATAAAGATATTAGTTCTATACTTAAATATCTATTTGTCGAATATGTTCTTATATGCATAAACAAAATGCGTTGTAAGCGGCCTTTTTTGTTGCCAGTTTGATCACAGGAAATGCGTATTGGTGATTCTAAATGGAATAAACATCTCTTGTGCCTCACTCAAATGTTCGGGCACAACGAACTAAAAAAATGAAGAAGTAGACGGACAATTACTTGTCGTTTTATCTGAAACTGTGACGCTTTTGATGGTTGCGCGTCTTTACAAGACTGATTCGGCCATCTTGGATTGATTTCATTGGTACAGTTAAAATATTATTTTAGAGCACAAGTATCGCTGATGTAGTTAATGTTGCATATCAGGCAACAAAGCACTTCGCGTCCCTGTAGCGGTTACCGCAGCCCTTGATGCGCGTTTCTGTAATGGTGCACGATAATAGCAGTGCGGTGAAAAATCCAAGTCACATTCCAAACTCGTACGGTACCAGTTCGTACATCTAATGCATAAGGTTTCAGTGTTTTTGGCAGGAGGGATTTACTTGTGGACAAGCTGCAGACCCTTTTTGAAGGCTAAGCCCCCAGCTTTAGTGAGAGCCGAGAATCTGCATTTATTTCCACTGCAAATCCTTTTCTAGGCAGCGCAGGTGCCAGAACCTTTGCAAATGGAAAGCTGAGGCTTTTGTGCACTGTCGCAATGTGCGGCTGACATTCTTTCTAATAGTCAGTTGCAGGCATGCTGGCATCAGATAACGCGAACATTATTTTAAAAAGGAAAATCCACCTCTCAAAAACAACAAGTCCTTACATAAACATTTTGTGAATTCCTCGGAGCACATAGGATGAGGTGAACCTGATGAGCCAATGCTTTATTTAGCACTTGGTGATATCCTTGGCAGGTAAAGCCAAACACTTCGACGATGGTCCTCTTAAGCTAAATTTATTAATAATATAAGCCGAATAGCCTAAAAGGTAATGTTCATTAACTCAAAGGACGTGACAAAGTCGTGCAAGGAGCTGGTTCATAAATAATAACAGTGTTAATAATCCACTTACTCGATAATGGCGTTGCGGTTGTTGAATTAATTAATCATATGCAGTGCCTTTTTTACCCTATGCAACTTCAAGTGACCGAAAATTAAGTTTTTGGTTACGTTACTTTAGCCAGCCTCAGTAGTTAATTTGACACCTCTCTCTCTCTCTGGTTAGTGATCTCATTTTCATTTTAATCTTCTCACAAGAAATAACAATCACTGAACAAACTCTTAGCTCATTAAGAGAGACCATTAAATGCGCCACTTTGTCTAGTTGGCGTTCTCGCGACTATTTGCCTTTTTGCTTCACAATAACCGCTAGCATTTTCACTCAAGATTGCTTTTTGGCCATGATTATTACCGGTGGCAAGTGTCGACACGAACACCATATGCTAATACACTATCGTGCATTTTATCTGTTCTAGGCAGTGGCACAAGAAAATATGGGCGGTAAATTGAACTTGAGATAGGATTTGCTTTAGTTTGATTGTAGCCGCAATTATTAGCATTGATTAATAGGTGCACTAAGCGTGATTTTGATGCGATTACTATTGTGCTACAAGGTTTGTCAGCAATTGCTAAGAAACAAGAAGCCATTTGGCGGCTACTTATGCATGCAAAGACTCGGATTGTTGACTAGACTCTGCACTCGTTAGTTAAAAAGAAGTAAAGTTAGTGGTTTGAAGCATGTTCACTCAGCACCACCAAGAGATTCTTGCTGTTCGCCGCGTCACAGATGGACAACATTCATTTTAAACATTACACAAACTGGGTTCGAAAGAAAGCAAGCATGAGAATTTCAGAATTATTTTCTGCTAGGAGCGCTTAGCATGGTATGCTCGCAAAAGTGGTCAGCCTGTTGATTCAGCTCCTGGAATGCTGTGTGTAGTGAGAAGCTTCCAATCCTCAATTTCGATATTTCACTTTCTTTGCTAAAAGTGCCTACTGCGTCTTGCTTGTAAGTGTCTTTTTGATACAAATTTTTGGGAGAATGCCAGGAAGCTTTCTAATGGCAGAGCAACATTATAATCAGGTTACTTCTCTTTGGACGTTTGGAAGTTTATTTCATATTTGTGGTGCCTAGCAAACATTGCCATTTGAAGCGCCATGCAAAATCTCCTTTCCCGTATTGTACTTTAGATTAGTACTGCTGCAGTTTCTCCTACCAACACTAGACGGTCTCAGTTTTCGATTATGTACAGATTAGTGTCTGATGGTCTGTTCTGTGCAATCCTTCACTCTCAGTTTTTGCCTCAAGTGCCTTAACATCGAAAGCACAGCAATCAACTGATGTTTTGTCGCATCATTCTGCCATACTTAAATAAAATCTAGCACTTGCGTAGACGATGACTTGCTTCTGTTTTTATACCTTATGCAAATCTATGGACCACAGTTGCACTTCTAGTAGCATTAGTTGGTACAACTAATTAAAAGCTCAACTCAAAGTTAATAAATGTATAAGTTAACGCAGAGAAGAGCGTCTACTCTGCCTTTTTTGACGTCATCATGTTCTACCTGGTTCGGCTATGCCGTTCGAACCCTTACTTGCCGTGTGTAGTCTTAAGTAAATGTCATCCCATCTGTGGAGACATTACGACCTAAAGAGATGTCTCAGTGCTTCTGAAATTGATACCTTTATTGTTTAGGATTAGTTTTTGTGTTTTAGACAATCCATTACAATTTTTAAGCTGTCGTGATGCCTAGAATGCTACTTTGTTAGCTCGTGCATCGTTTGCAAACTAAGCCAACTTTTAGAGTTCAAGCTTCTCCCCGCCTGTATCCATCACTTCTAATTGCCAGTATCCTGATTTTCAATCGCTAATGAAACGTTTCCCTTATCACTACTGCGCTATACTTCCCAGAGTCGACAAAAAAAACAACTTGCCTTGGTGGTTTTTCTCCATTAGATAAAAAGGAGGGGTTCGCGGTTACCGCATGGGTACTTCTTCCAGCAGATAAGATAGAAATCTTCCATGTGGCAGTCCGATGGGTCGAAATGCTTTGTACAAAACATAGACTTTGCCCTAAGTCACCTCAGTTAAAAATCTTGCATTAAACCTCACGTGTTTGCATTCGCTTGCCCATATTAAGTCTACCAATTTTATCAAAAAGTTTCTTATTGGTGATCTTTGAATTGCTACGTAATAACGGTTAAAATAGCTTAGAACAGACTTCTTTCGTATAAAAATACAAACGTAGTTTGATTAAAATTTTTCCATGGAGGAGAACCAACACAAACGTATGTACCGATCGCTCTGCCTGCAGCACACCACAAGGTCCATCTTCCATGAAGCAAGATGCATCCTGATTGATGAAGGTAGTCGCATCATAGAACTACCTCTTCCAAAAGGCAGAGTTCGCACTTTGGCAATTAACGTTCATCGCAGCATGATGCGTTTGTGCAGAGGTGCATCAACTGCCGCATACGACGATGGAATTGCGCATTAATTAATAAGCGCCTGCCATCAATAAGGTAGGCGTTAAAACTGGTGGTAAAAAATGCGAAGGCTGATGCAGAATGCGTGTGCATGAGCGCAACTATTCGGTAGGAGAGACTCAGCCAACGCAAATTTCTCGAAGGAACAATTTTAATCAATCTATGTGTTGAGAGAGCCGTGCCCTCCTAGTCCTCATTTCCCGTCAAATATTCTACAAATGCAAAAAATGATCCCTGTAAATCTTATCAACCCCTTCCAAGGGGGTGAACACTAAGGTGGGATCATAAACACATGGAGCTGTTCCATCCACAATAAAGACATTTCACCAAGCATTTGATCGAAAGGGGTCACCTTTGCCTAAGACAATATATCGAGTTGTAAATGCGATGTGTGAGCATTGACTGGAAAGAGATAATAAGTAAATTGATTGTAGTGACAGTTGATCATGTGCTAGGGAAGTGTTTGGAATTCAATGACAATGACAAAGAAGGAACACGAAAATAAAGTGCACTCTTTTAGGCTGTTTCGCGAACAGGTATGATGAACATTGATGCGCAGAAGATTCAAAGATAAGCTTTGTCTAGGCGTTACGAACAAGCACAGCTTACAGGAGAGATCTTGTCCAACAAGGCAACAGTCACACGCAAATTTACATGCCTATTTTCTTTACGAAGCATATTTCGAATGGACACTTTGCATTCCTTTGCGTCACAGTCGCTCCTACCAATGAGGTAGCACAAAACCTGTACTGTTGAAATTTACTTGATGTTAGGCGCTTATGTCTACTGCTACTTAGCAAGTAGTAAGTCCAATTTTCGCACCAAATTCTGATCTCAGCGCTACTTCACTACATTTGCAAACTTTAATGCGAACAGATCCAATCGACCTAACCCTTCTTTATTGCTGTTATAATGAAGTCATGGAGTTATTAAGGAAGCAAATGTTTCCTTTTGTCCGAAACCTATGCTGAAATGAGCTTTAATTCTTGCGTTGTCCTTTGAGCAGTCAATGTACGTCGATTCCAGAGCCCTAAAGTTGCATCCTTGTGCTAACTCGGTTGGTGAGGAAATATGAAAGGGAAGCGACAATTCGTCACAAAATTTCATATATCTACAGGAGTCGGAAAATGTGCTTTTGGAAGAAGGAAATGATTTGGTCCACACAAATCGGTGTCATTTAGTAAACAATGCAATGATCAAGGCAACGCAATGAACGTTCTGTCTGACAGAACTTTGCTGCCTCTCTGCGCATGCGCTCCCTGTCCTTGTCGGTGGAGCAGAGGCTAGATTTGGTGTCCATGCTGTCTGAAGTCCCATACCGCACATTTGCGATGGAAATGAAGTAACTCTCCACTACAATTTTTGCCTTTCATTGATGGTCTAGCACCGGTTTCTTACTTCTCATTACCTCTTTCGCTCATGCTGCTGCTGCTCTCGTTGCAGGATTTTGCGAAAAGCAGATAGAAGGATAAGGTAGACCTTCAGCTCAGAGCAAAGATTTACTTAAAGTGGGCGATGCTGGGCTCGAATATGATGATTATGGCACCGTATCCTAATCTATCATTCGCAGCAGCGGCTCTGATATCTTCGTCCACCTCTATGTCATTGGCATTGGTGGGAGTGGCTGACATGGGTTTGAACTTGAGGACATTGAGCATTCTTCTACATGGGGTGGATCAGAGACACTGATGCGAAAGGGAACCCGCCTTCTGTGTGTAAGTGCACAAAAAGACATATCGGGGTCAGCTAATGAGCCTTGAACAAATGTACCGCTGGAGGTTCCGCCTCCACTGGCTATAGAAAAATAGAAGGCAAATGGGGCCAAATAACAATCTAATCTAGAGTCCAGTCAAGACTTCGCGAGTCATCTATCGTCAACATGCGCAGAATGTTCAGCAGAAATCCCACAGCTTAAATGGCTAATCCATATTACGATATTGACAGGATGCCTTCTTGATTACTTACTGGCTTGCTGGCTTACTTGCTACGCCATTAATGGCTGTCAATTCAGAGCTGATAGTTGTTTTAACAAGTGGAATGAGGCCGTATGATCGCAGAATGTAATTGCAGCGTCAAACCACTAACTTACCTTTATTACAATCAAAGCTGAAAAAAAATAATCGCACACCACAAGTAACTTTAAGTTTTCCACCTTATTTTGACTTAGGTAAAACGGTAATGATTAGACGTTATGCATTTACTAGATTTTATATCCACGAAAGCAAATGGCTTTCTGGCTCGAAGAGTCAAAAGGAGAGGAGGAGTGGTCATAAGAAAGCAAAATTGATCTTGAGAAGGAAGAGGAGAATGAGTGAATTTAATTAGCTCCAGCATCTTACGAGGGCGATGACGATGATTTGTCGGACTTTAATTTTGACTAGACCGTATTTTTGTATGTATCATTGTCTGATGTGAATGGTATCACAACCTAATAACATCGGACATGCACTGCCATCATAAATGCTTTTCAAATGCTTTGCGAACCAATTTTTTTCGCCACCATTTCCCATTCAACATTCCTTTCATTAAATCGGGCTAGAAGCTCTCTAATTTCCTTCGATAGTCTACAAGACCCTTAGCGTTTGATCACCCTCCATACTTCGTAGCTTGCCGGGGAATGACAGCAGTTTAAGCAAGTAAATGATGCTAGGCAGAGGTGCCTTTAACCGCAACACTTTTATGCTTGACCAACCCGAGTCCCCGTCAAGTTGATGCGACGCACCGATTCTTCGCGTTCGTGCATATTGATGTATTTTTTCTTGTTAAAGTATTTCATTATCTCACCAATTTGGTACGGAGTAAAGAGAACCCTGCTTCTGCCTCGTCTTTGTGCCCCAGATACTGTCTGGCGTACCTAAAGTTGTTCTGCGATAGGCAGTGTAAAGAAGCTTGCTGAATCAGGCATAGATGCGGCGGCAGCAAGTTGCTGGAAACGGAAGTGTTTTATAATTGAGGAGAAGTTTGTCGGAAGTTGTTGGCACGTGCTTTTCAGTGAGGACGATTGCTGTACCTGTGGCTGTAGTAGCTGCTGACTTAGTTCTGATGAGGTGTCAAATATGAGCGGGTTTGGCGTTGGGAAGCTCGGCATCGTAGTGGTAGTTTGGGGTTCGCCTGAGCTTCCACTTTGCTTTGGAGACAAAGACAATTCGATGCAGGATGTCTGTTGTAGTACAGGCTTCGGAGAGCTGTTCGATTTCGGAATGCGTGTGGAATGTACAGGCATTGCCTCTAAGGTATCCTATTCATTTGAATCAGCCTCATCAATTTCCAGCCGTTTTAGTGGCAAAGGATTTAGTTGGATTTGTTTGCCTTTGTAGTTGTTCTTTAGCGAATGCGTAAGGGGGAGGTGGATCTTGAAATCGCTAGAGATTTAGCCAGAGTAGAGACCGTCTCCTTCACCTTTTGTGAGGTAGAAAATGTTGCTTGTTTCCCTTGTTGTTGCATGATTGGTGACAAAGCTGATACGGCTAATTGTTAAGCATGCGGTTTTGTCCCTCTGGACATTCTGCATTAGTGCATCTGTGCAAACAAAACGAGTGAAATAAGAACATGTGCATCTTCATGTAAGTAGATGCTGCCATTACATCTATTTGTGTCAAGTTCTCATTCATGCCTTGGTGTCTGCGATGAGACAACCAAAGATTTAATTCTTCTGTCATGCACGATGGTGGATGTCTCACTCTTTCTAACTGAAGCACCAGCGAGCGGTCTAATCCGAAATTTTTGGCTCATTTTACCGTCAAGGAACAGATTTGTTTAACCAATAGTTTAGTTAACATCTGCAAAGTGTCTTACGTTCGAAGACGCCTCCAGAATGCTTTCAGTGAAGCGGAAATCGATGAGTCCAAATGTTGACATGATCACGGCTAGCACGCCTTACTTAAGGATCGGTGCTTCAAATGCCTGCGAACGCAAAACGCTTTTCTTCCCAACTTTTCGAAAGTTGCACTTGATTGCTGATCTTCAAACATCCTGGACAATGGTGTTCTCGCCCACGTGCCTGTTTTCCCCTTCTCGCCCCTTTTGATCAGGATTAGGCTCCACGCAGATTCCTTCTCAGGTGGTCCTCGCGAAATACCCACTGGACAACTACGGAATGGCCGTTCCTTCGCGCACTCTTTGCATTTACATATCATGCCGCCCTCTCAGAAGTCTACCATTTGTCTCCTGTCTGGCTGGTGACCTCAATAGCATCCAGCAGACACGTGCACACATCGCCAAGTTACGATAACTGTTGGCACACCTTCTAAGCAGTGCAAATTCGGTTTCTGCTGAATTTCCAAATTTACGATTCTAAAGTTGCATAATTTGATAACTTGTGGCACTGTTAAGAGGAAATCACTTAGCGGAATCAGTCGAGTCATCTCATTGTGCAAAAGACTTAAGTGTCGAGTATCTTACTAGAATCCCTCTTTTACTTTAACCTTATACCAGCATAGTCTATACAGATCAGTGACATCGAAGTTGAGGTGGCAACGAGTTGCATGGATTTTGCCAACGAGGAAAACGTCATTAGCACATGTTATTAGCATAATAGTAACTGTGACCAAACGCTGAAGTACCGTGTTTTAGCATTAGTGGATCAAAGTTGAGACGCCTAACTAAAGACTGATCAGTCTACAAAACGCAAGAGGGGAAATGGTTGCATTTACTTCCACAATGCGAGGAGACAGTAAAATGAAACGCACTGTTGAGGGAGAAATTAATGATTATCGAAGTCAACCCTAAGCAATTCGCTTACAAATGGCTTGGTCTCAGTCGCTCCTGCCCGAGTTTACCCACCCCGCAGCCATCATTAACCCCGAAGAATGGCATTGAAGATCGGAGGGGTCGACTTTGTTTCTGCTACATCCCTCATTTCAGAGACGATATTACAATGCTCAAATGTTAGCATCTTTATTTTCCCTTCCCCCATCGTAGTACCAACTTTCACAGCTGACGGAATACGGAGGAGGTGCGGTCAGGTTGACATCAAAAACTGTCTTGAATCCAGTTTTGCATGCATGTAATGAGTTTAGCTATTCTATCTTTCACCTCTGCATTGTATGCTTCAGGGGTGAGCAGAGTGGATGCGTTTTACTGGCTAGGTGTTGTCCAAGTGAATTGGAGTTACAGAAAGTGGAAGGCAGTTTACTTCTTAGAGGTCAATGACCTTCACTCAGTCGCTTGATTGGCGTGTGCTGACTGCTGATCATTAGAAAAGTGCATTGAAACAAATCCCCACTACCACCTATTCGTTTCGTCACTCACTGGAGATGTAATTTACGCGCTTCAAAGTGTGTTTGGATTAGCAATTGAGAACGCACAGACAGAATCTTAAATGCGTCACATGGGCGACTTAGAAACTAGGATTGCCTCATTTTTCAACCTGTTCGCTACCATGGTGTCGGCGTTAATCTAGCTAAAGAAGAATTTCCGTACTCATTAGATGGAAATTCATTAATAATTCATGTGCATTTTTAAAAAGACAAATAAGTCAGGGAGCAACTAAAAGGGATTTTTGCATATGGCATTGAGCCCATGCGCTCTTTATTTCTGACAGGTTCAGTAGTCTTGCAGAGCCTTATCAAAAGGCGATATTCATAATACGAGTTGATTGTGGAGAAATTTGCAAGTGCACACACTTGAGATAATTGATAGGCAAGGGTTTTGCAAAATCCAAAGATGCTCTAAAACACACACAATGCTGCGTTATTGCCCACTACAGCTTCGAAGGCGATTGGCTTAACTGAGCCAAGTACGCGCTCGCTGCGTTGCGCTGATTGGACGCAGTAGAAATCGGCATAGTTGTGCAATTAACGGTCTGGCGGAGGTTGACCAATCATTGCCTTCTGAGTTGGGATCTTGTTTAAAAGTGTGAATCCAGTTGATAATATTCGTGCCGCAAAGACATAAAGTGAAAGACCATTCTGCTTCGCCTTACGTAGGGGTCAGTGTAAGCACAATGGGTAGCCGGTTGGCAAAAGTGGTCCAATTCGATAAATAGTCTTTTATTAAAGCACAATTGAAGTAGGGCAGGAGATAATCATTTCCAATGCAAATAGGACCGAAGATCTTTTTATGTAGAATTTTGTTACCTAGGGTGAAATGCAAATCTGCGATGCATGAAGACTTTACAAATGTCCAAAATGCCAAATTACGCGTTCTTCGATCTTAGTAGGCAACAGCTTGCATATCCCCACGCCCAAATTAGAACCTTAGAATGGTGTCATTCCTAGTGATCCTCTACAGCCTGCAAACATTATCTACATAGACCCACTAATATACTTGAAGAAGACATACATTGCTGAATTGCTTGTACTCTAGAAGCAAGCAACTCGAAATCCATTACCATCCCTTCCATCGAACTTCAAGTTCTCAGATCTTCATACCTCTTCAACCCAAGCTATCATCACACGACATGAAGTGATGAGGAACATCGCTTAAAAGGAAATGAAGGATTAAGGATGAAAAAAAAACTAACGCGGTGTCTAGATCTCATCCAAACGCAAAGGCTGAAAGGAGGTTATTTTACGGGAGGAGATCTTGCGCTGCCATGCATCAGGTTTTCATAATTTCTTCAAATACTACCGACTAGATGTACTGCAGCAACAAATGCTTGGTCTTCTGAAGAGGCTTGTAGGGAACATCTTCGTCCGCGATTGGAATAAAAGAAAGTGTAGACTATCGAGGCAGTGGCTGAATGATTTTTGAGTTTAACCATCAAACACTGCAATGCAAAACTGCTTCTCATCACAAATCAGTTACTCAGTTGGCAAGCAATCGGAAATGCGTCGCGCAATTTATGGTCCATGCAATTGAAGAAGAAGTAATTCTGATAGATTTAAAGGCATATATTTTTGTTATCTTACATGGGTGACACTTATTTGGCGAGCCTTCACAATTCCCCTAATTGATGTAAGCTTTAGCGGTTGGTTAGTCATCACAGTTATTTGTTGTCAAGAGTCCTTAGCACTCCAACCTTTGATTCTTGTGCTGCCAAAAATGGAAAAATACAAGTTGCTTCTCCTTCGCACTCTTATCTGGTAGCCATGGCAGAAAAGAAATCAAGGTTTGGCAATCTAGGTGATGCGGAGCACTTTAAAGCACACAAGTATCAATAGTACTTTGCATTGCCTTCTGCCTCTGTTACACGCGCAATGATGCATGAGTGTCAGCTGAGGTGAAGAAGCACAAAGACAAATGCTATTTGCTTCTAAGAAACCACCAGACATCACGAACCGCCGATTGAGTGAAAAAAACAATAAATCATACGGCACCCTCTCACCTTCTACCATTCATCTTGATTCCCAAGTTATCATCGTTCCTACCACCCAATTCTTATTCAGTGCATCAGTACTCCTTTGGTAGCTACTCACCTTTGATCTGCTTCTCAGCCTCCATCGCCAATGCTTCTTTCTCAATCTCTCTGATAATTCCGACCGCACGCTTCATCGTTTTAACGTCAAAAGACCAAAAGAGACTAAAAGCACACAAATTATGGATAAGTTATGCCATTAGCTTCTTTTCTGCCATGCTTTATCTTCCCTTCCTTCTCCTTATCCTTATTTTCGTCACAACTGGTATCCTAGTGTGCTTCACTCATCAGGGTAGAACTATGAGTAGCGTCTTCGAGTGTGACGTTCAATAGAAACTTAGATTCCTTCCATAAATTGACTTCTGCATAATCCTCTCGAATACATGGCTAGAAAAGTGGGCCAACAGAGACATCCCCATGTTGGCCTTTCCCATCCTTTCCTCTACTTACTCCCCGTAAACCACTCGGGTTCGCCTCGCACCCAATCATTCTTTGTCGCTTGCGGCCGAAAAATCATATCGCTTTGCCCAGGTTGGTGAGGTTTGCTCACTACCATCGCACTCCCTGGTGTAAGGCAACAACTAGTCTTTGCATGAAATTGGAGTAATCTGCAGAAACGCACCTTCGCTCGCGCCATATTAGTCACAAGGAGTGAGTTGCCAATGCATAATAGGCGTCTCCTCAAAAAAGCCGAGGACAAACAGTCACAACGAGTCAACGCATTTAGGCCAAAGCACATTAGTATCGGTGGTACTTCTCATTCTCTTCCTCCTCCTTTGCATGCACTGTGATGCACATAACTTAATCAAGTCACGAAAGCCTAAAAGTGAGTGACGCCTTTTCCCTCAAAGCCACTTACAAGTGGTTGCAATCGATTCGCACGTGTCAGGTTCAAATTGGTCTACCACACGACAGACTGTCAGACATGCTGTTCTACGTGTTGCACGCCTACATTTATTCATCCTGCTTTGCCGCGGTGCCGTTCTTGACATTCAGTTATTCATCGGTGTCTCTCTCCAGCCTCTTTTCATTCTTGCTCCCAGCCGTATTTGTATCCCTTACTTCCGTCGCAACCCTCTCCATCTCCTCATCACTCCAAGACTTTCAATTCTTCATTTCAGAGACGTCAAAAGGGCGAAAACAGATAAATATCATTAAAATAAGGGGTGATCTTTGGTGCTAACACCCCTTCCTCTACTAGTGCTACCTTCTGCTCCCGGGATTCACTTGCATGCGTTAATTCACTATTTTCACATTCGACATCCAGCATAATTACATAGAAAGGGAGCTATGACTAGGCAGTACACGTATCATTAGGACGAATTTTTCAAATTTTACCCAGACACGAGTCCAGATGAGTAAGCGATTGAATCAGTTCAGGAATAGATGGTAGAAACATCGAAAGCAGTAAAGAAGGCCACACCAGAGCAATGTGGGGAGTCATCCTACTGCGTCTATTTCCAACCCTTTTCTGTCCATGTCCACCCTTACTCCTTCCACATCGGCGACTCCTCGTCCCTTCACCTCCATCTAAATCATTTCCTATCCCCTTCAGCCAATAATTCATGCTATCCAACCCCTGCTAAAAAAACGCATAGACCACCATTGCGTTTCGTAATGCAAAACAACAATTAATCCAAGCACAGAAGTAGGAGTACGCATCAGGAATGCCCCTTCGTTAGCTCAATAGCAATATTTATGGGCGGGTCGCCAAGTTCTCATCTATCGAGCATGCCTCATCCCCACGGGCGTCTTATGCGGTAAAACTTAAGTTCGCCTTAACATATTTATTTGGCCTGCAGTAATGTAAGTTGAGGTCTGCTCTTTCTTTATCGCAGACATTAGGGACCAAAGTACACATGGAAAGGCAAAGACTCTCTTGTCTATGCCTCCCTTCTCATGTCTTACTTCAACGCATCTTCGGAGACTGTCTTCTTTGTCGCCTACTGCACCCTATCCGCACACCTATTGCGTCTTGCAGGAGACAAATTTTCTCCACATGATGCATGAGTCTTGTTAGTTTCATGTGCCGTGTCCACATGTTGGCAAAGTGTAGAGTTGAGATAGAATGGCCAAAGAGACTTTATTGCGCTCAGGACGAAAATGTCGATTTGAGTTGACTGTTTTTGTGAGATATCAATTCAGGCGGCAACCCAATATATACACAATATACACAAACTTAGGCAAACAGACAGAGAGGCGTAGATACATGGTAGAAGTTGGAGCGGGTGGTCTAGAGTGGAAAGTCAGACAGAGAAATTCTGTACAAAAAGAATATAAGGAGTAGATAGTGAGATGAGCAAGTAGGATTTCGAGTAGCTTACAAATTACAAAGTAAGAAGTTGGAGCAACGCGCCCACCTTTGCTCCTCAAAGGCTAAATGAAGGGGGGAGTAGAAGTAGGAGATGAAACTGAGGCAAAGTAGTGTCGTAAAAACCAAAGCGACAGAAAGATAGAAATGGAGATTCGATGGTCATAGCTAAACTTTGTTCAAACACGATTTTGTCTTGAGCAAAGCGTGATTGATTCAGGTCTAGTCTAACTCGTACTATTCTGATCTAGCCATAAATCCGTGCATTAGATTGGAATGAACCAATTATGCGGAAGTGTAATATCCATTCATCCTGGCTGTTTATTACTGCACACTCTTGGTGGAGCCGAATGGCCCCAAATGTTATGGTTTCGGAGGAGACCTACGCTTTTGGCACCATGTCAAGATAACAGCTGGGGCCTTATTGGAATCACTTTAGGACCAACGCGAGGAATACTTAGATCGCAGGGCATCTGGGCTAATTTGGCACTTTTCATCATTTTATGCCCTATGCATACATTGATTAAGGCTACCAGTCCAAATCTAATACCATTCGGTGAGCAGCTCTTTCGTGAATAAATCCTTTTTTCGCCTTATTTGAAGGCTTCTAGCTACAACTCTAAAGCTATTAAATAACTAAAATTGACTAAGATTTTAACGTAGTTGAGAGATATGCGTGCCACAGATATTTGTATAAAGCGATTTCACTGCACATTAACGACTAATATCTTGGATAAAGAGCAATGCAAGGCATAGTAAATAGCTGTTGTTAGTTTATGCATGACAAGTATGGTAAGGAACCATAAAATGGAATTTATTCTTACCTGAGTTGTATGCGAAGTGACGCCAAAGGCAGAATTCCAACCCTAAATCGCTAGGTAGAGAACTCATGATTAGCAAATTATGCTCCAGTCAGACGCGACACGTTCCAGTGAAATTCATGCCTCGCAAGCTCATTTTTACAAAACTATTCCCAGAAAGTAGGATAAGCCTTTAAAAATATACGGCCCTCTCCTGCCAAAATCACGACGTTTTAGTGTATCAAAGGACCAAATTTACCAACGAGATGGAAAGCAGTTACCGATGATGACCTCAAAATGATGAGCCGTTTGATCAGCTTAAAGACTTGCTTTACTTAACGAAATACGCAATCTGCAGTTGAATTGTGTGTTAGAAATTATAAACCTCAAGTGCATTTATTTTCGGCCCTAAACGCTACATGATGTATTGCGTTCGATATGCAGGATCCAATGATTAGGATTCATAGATATTATTAGAACGAAATCCATAACTAATTAAGCGCATGTGCCCAAGTTAAGTAAAATTTATTCATTGCACTTGCAGCGATTCCTTATGTCGAATTGCTTTGGCATACGGAAGTGGACACAAGTGACGTTTTGGGCGGCCCATTGGCCCAACATACCCATGATTATATAAAAAACAGTTCTAATTGACGTCATTACGTTAACCGTTTGATAACATGTCATCTCATCTGTCCTAGCAATTATAATTTATTATTCGAATCAACTTAGACTTGCCAAAACCTAGCCTAAACCATTATGCACTGTTTGTGTACTCACTCACCATTCAACACAAAAGTGGTGCGCTAAACA
This sequence comes from Taenia hydatigena, assembly GCA_036345935.2. NCBI lineage: Eukaryota > Metazoa > Platyhelminthes > Cestoda > Cyclophyllidea > Taeniidae > Taenia > Taenia hydatigena. The sequence continues at coordinate 48,541 of JADWOT020001740.1, read as the reverse complement.
GTCACTTTTATTTAATGATTCGGTCGTAGCAAAATGTGACTACTGCACTTCCACCACAATCTGGAGACTCTTCTGGCATATCACAGTGGACCACCACACCTCACACACCTCGGCCACGTCGATCGAAAAGCCAACTTATTATCACCTGCACAAACTCATTCAACACCCACGTTCCTTTGTTTGCGAAGAAGCAAATACAAATGAGTAGCATTTTTAATTTTGCTAATGATAAAAATGAAGAGGAACACAACACTGTGGAGATATCATCACAGCCTGAATGGGGAGATGTAGGCATCAGGAACACTGGAGATTCAGGATTTGGATAGTTTGTGCTGTTCAACATCAAAGTGATGCCAGAAGACAGAGATGACCATTCCTGTGTCCCATTTTCCTCTTGACGCGTGGTTTTCATGGACTTCACGATGATAGCGGTATTTCCACACCGAAAAATTGCACTTTTAATCCGCTTTGGGCAGGCGGACTTCTCGCCAGCATTCAATCCACACACCATCGACATTTGAACCTGCGAAACGGAAACAGCAAGCATGCATTTGGGAAAGCCTCTATAACTAAGGAGGAAATAAGTTTCAGACAAAGGTGCTGGTTCTACATCTGCATGAGCAATTATAGTGCAGAGGTGTCACGCGAAGCAGGAAGAGATAGGTCACGCCATACAAGAAATAGACATCATTTATCATGAATGGCACAAACCAGTGCCAGTGCCTGTGTACAACGAAGTGTGGTGGTAAATAAAGTTTCTTGTGAAAGAAGGCATCTACAATCTTGAATACCCGTACAAGCAGGAGCCGTCAACCTAGTCAGCAATTAGACACTTTAACGATGTAGGCGTCTATCGGTCAGTGGATATCCCGAGACTGTTGGTTTTCAGCTCACCCATACAGTGGTAATTCCTGAGACCCTTTATTTGTTAAGTAAACTTCACAGTTCCCAGTGTCTGCTTGACACAACTACTCAATGCCTTCAGGTACGCCTCCTATTAGAGCATCTTCTCCTATCTTGCATCCACCCAAAAGGACATCACAATCGGGATGTGTAAAAAGCAGAAGTGATACGATAGCCATGAAACTCTCCCTTCTGCACACCACGTTACACACGTGCTGCGGTCTGGCTGTCGTCGTCAGCTGGATTGCAATTAGGAACAAACATTTCCAAATGGTTTGCGTCAATGAAGTGTGTACCGCAAACACTCGTCTTACCACATGAAGACAAACGCTGGATTCATAGGTTGTAAAGAATACTAAACACGCTAAATCTGTCTATAACCTAGGACGAAGTTGCAAGTGGGAGTGAAAATCGCAGGGAGCACCATGAGAAAAAACAGTACACATCGAGGAGTAGCTTAGGGAACAGGACAAGGAACAACTATTACAAATAAAATGTATAAGGTCTTCTCGAAAATATCCCCCCTTTAGGAGTGGCAAGCAATTATAGGCTCGAGGCAAAAATAGCACAGAAAAAACGAATTCACAACGGAACGTAAGTCTGAGTCGCCAAAAAATAATTACTTTCGGAGGTTAAAAGCTAAAAAGAGATAGAAAATTTAAACCTACTAATGAGTTAATTTCAAGCTTGGAGACAGGAAAAGGGAAGCTACGCTAAAATTGCTTGATGAACCAAATGACAGAAATTAAATGCCTGGTCTGGCAGAATCACTGCAACTTACAACTACAAAAATGAAATCAACCTACTTAGCTTTACACACGATAGTTGAATTTGAGACACAAAAACCCTAACGTTCTACCATGATTCTGTGAATGGATTGTTGTCTACTCTTCGCAAGCGAACAAAAAGCAAAAGAGTCTTCACCTTGCTAAACAATCGCCTTTTAACTACTTTTCGAAAGCATTAGGTTTTGCGAGGAAATCGAGAGAATGAATAAAATTAGCAAAAGGATAGTGCCAACCGAATAACGAGAATAACGAATTGTTGGCTTTCAATCGGCATCCTCAAAATCATCTAAAAAAGACGCTACTTAACCAAAACCTAGCAAAGCGCTAAGCATGGGCAAATAAAAAATGTATGAAAAATACAGGAAACAGCACAATTGAATTGTTAATCATTCTAACGATAATAAGAGAGCTTTTCATGCTAAAAGAAAGGAGTGAATTCATGCCTACCAACAAAAAACAAGAACGATGGCACAGTGGGAAGAAACAATAACGCTGAGGTCAGTTGTAAAAACACTACGCGTCAAGCACTTGACGATGTCTCATGCCTATTGTGATGGACACAGTTCGAAGCAATGATCCCTGAATGAGTCCTGCAACCCTGTGGATCGACACTGACCGCTTAATAATGCGACCCCTAAGAGAGATGCAGACTGACAACACTGATACTCGTTATGAATCCCGTGTCCATATGGATTAGTCCGGGTCGGCGTTGAGGCACGCAACTCCATTGCATGCGTTCGATGATTTTAAACACAACCAGCCATCACCGTCTTGCGCACTCCCCTACTTGAAGACCAAGTCTTGTGCAACAGATAATATACTTACTTGTTAGAGTAGCCATTCCCCTCGCTCCATAGGAAAATGGATTCAGGGGCACAAGAAAAGCCATCGGCACAGTTCTGTGCTAATTTGACCCACTTCAATTCGACATCCGTGGGTGCCTGGTGTGGCCTAGCAGCACTCGCATCCTTGCAGCCACAGCACTTGACACCTGCCCGCCTCCCTTGCCTTCAATCGGCAAAGTGAGTAATCTACCGGTGTAAAATCGGTGTTTTCACCTCCCCCAGAAGCTTTACATTCGATTGACTAAGGTGCATTCTAACATCCTAGCTTTTCACTGTCCACTACTTTAATTCTTTCTATGAACACTATGGACAGGTCCGCCTCAGTCAGTCTCATATACCTACCGCATGCAGCCCAAATTGACCGCCACACGCTTTGCAGGTCGACAAAGGGCCGGGTGAACAGATGGATAGTCGAAAAAATCATCAGGTAGGCGGGTATGTAGGTGGGTCGGCGGATGAAGAGATTGAGATAAACGCAATGACGTAAGAAGTCATTGGACAGCCCACACTAGCTTTACCGCCTCACCTAGACTCTACCTCCACATCTCTACTAAATGATCGAACAAGTGAATAAAAGAACAGCGATGCATACAAATAAAAAAATAATTTGCGAAGTAGTCGTCTCAAAACAACACTCATGATAGGTTTGATGGAAGAAAAGGACACCATGATCAGAAGGAAAGGCGGGGACAAGACGCTACTTGCGACGACTGTCCCATCCAGGTTCTCATCACTGTCATACACATACCACAAGAAAGGCGGCGCACCGCAAAAAAAAGCACTCGTGCGACAGACACAATGTACAATGTATGTACAATAGACCTGCCATGTGTGCGCGTGTGCTTAAAACAATGGAACAAGTACCGTACGTAAACATGACAGCTGACACGGCAAAGCATCCTAAGCATTCTTAGCAGCAATAATGCAATCGAAATAAAGCAATGCACTCAGAAAAATGCGTCG
>JADWOT020001740.1:0-44854 GCA_036345935.2 Taenia hydatigena | reverse complement strand
AAATTTTAGCGCACGTAAAAATGGACATTAAATAACGAGATGGCCCTCCCTAAACTCGCAAGGCAATGCGAAGAAGTAGAGCAGCAGCAAGCTTTCTAACCACAAGTACATTGGAATTTACTCACTTGATGCAACTGCGCGTAGTGCCCACTTTACTGTTCCGATTTTGGCAGAAAACACTAAATTGCTATGAAGCAAATTGCCGTATTCCACCCACCATCATCCAGTACACTCAATAATGGTAACCACGAATTTAACATGCTTTGTAATGAACACTAACAACTTATTACAATCAAAATCCCCAAAAAGTATATGCATATTTATTCAAATCAGCTGAAGGCGCGACCTTTCACGGTTAGGTTAGAATAAAATAAGATCAACGGGCGAACGTACGCCATCTACTATTCTAAGCGAAAAGCGATAGCAAGACGCGCGAAATGGATAAATGCAGCTAACAGCATTACCAGATGTCAATGAGCACAAAAGTTAGAACTGTCAACAATTAAAGCATACCACTGCCGGGTTAAGGCACCCAAACAAATGATGACAACAAACAAGTGGAACGAGTAGAAAATGGGAAAGAGACACAGTTACTTCTATACCAACGTTGGATTCCCATAAAATACATAGTGACTCTGGCCGATGTAAAGGACTACACCTCGCACTAAGGCTTCACACCTCATCAAAGTGCATAAAAAGCAAATGGCATGCATAAACAGAGACGTTACAAATATAAATAAACGTGCATTTATACGTACCTATCAATCGGCGAGTCACTTCCTCCATGCATCCATAGCCATCACACTCGTTTACATGGCCCTTTCGCCTACCATTCACAGCGCAGGAGTCACGACGCGGCACCACTTGAACCCTACTTCGCAGTCCTCCAACAGTTTCAACAAAATTCCATCAGCGAACGCTGATCGTAAAAACGCCTTTCGACGGTGACACAGCCTCAAAGAAATACCTGTCCTTTGCAGACTTGGAGGAAACACAGCTGATGTGCTGCTTCTTTTGTTCAGTCTTCCCCATTCTGTGCCGTAAAATTCGATGTTTGCATCCACCTATCACCTGCACTACCAAATACTTCATTCGAGGAGCATCCTCGAATCTGCAGGAACAAACTGAGACTTAAAGAAACAATGCCAATCAAGGCGGCGGATTGATACGCCGACGACGTTGGTCTAGGCTTGTTCGGATCGCGTCTACTAAAGTTATAGTGGAGAAGAAAATATTCAAGTACCCTTTCGTAGGGCACTGCAGCCATATCTGCGTCCAATCAACACGACAACTTCGACCGGTATGGTTGTCGCATCAATTTGGAAAATGTAGCCGTCACATTGCATTTGTGAATCGACCTCGGAAAAGGACAGACGACGAATCCATTGAGACGCAGCACAGATCACACCAACTTCTACACAGGAACAGAGAGCAAGGCAGAACTCCAACTTCAAATCCGGCATTTTCCCAGCAATCCCTTGCAGCACATTTGATGCGCCACCATAGACAAATACATTCTTGTCACCCTTAAGGCTCGGACTATCATTGACCTTACGTGAAGCCTAAAATGAAACAGTTTCTTCCCTTCTTAAACTAATAAAGCTTATCCTGCCAAAATAATGCCGCAATTAAAATGCACAACGTGCCCACCACATCGTAAGACAACATACCAAGCACGACCGATGACAGCGAAACTGCCAAACTTGAAGGACCATTGTCGACCAAATATCTTCCAACCTCAAGAATTTTTGAAGATACGCAAAACACACCATCAAGCTTGGCCTTTGAACAACTGCTAAAATTTATCTTTGCGAGTGTATGCAGACAAAATGCAGTTTATCTTCGAAAATTGATTAGTTGACAATTGATATACAGCTACAAAAATTGCATCTTATTGTAGAAAGCTGCATTCATTCTGGAAAAGGACATCAGAACATTATGCACTACATGTGAGAACTGAATCGCTATCCTCAAGCAGACTAATTATTTTGTTATAAGCTTATTAACGTAGGTGACAGCATCGATACAGTCCTTATGGGTAGTGAAACAGTGGCCTCCGTCGACATAATTATTACACAATGGATAGCGATGTAGTGCGCTTCCCGTTGGTCTCCTCGTCTTCTGCCTCAAAATTCTTTGGACAGATGGGTCAGGGCTAACGGACTCTATTGCGAACTTTGGTTGCTCGGGTCACTGTCTCCCTTTCTCCTCTGGAGAATTTCGACAAAACTTTCATCACTAGGTGTGCGATTGTCCCATTTCAACAGTAAAGCATTGCACAAATTCTTCGTCTTACTGGCCCGTCTTTGGTACTGTCCTTATCAAATGTCTTTCTCCCAGTCATTAAAGTTCAAAATTCATTTTCGCATCTCATCAGTGGTGCACTTTTGCAGTCACAGATGCAATATTAAGCGATTGATGGCTATAAACCAAGCAGTTTAAAGTGGACAAAACAATTGGTAGGTTTTAGAACGTTTCCATATGGCGTGAACTATGAATGCTACAATGGGCAGAAGCAAGTACGGCATTAAATCGTGCAGTATCCTCGCTTCCTCCTCCTCCTCCTCCTCCTCATTCTCCTGACAATTAACAACCACACCCTAGCAATAAGTCACCCCGCTCAACGCTCACATGTATGGACGTCGTGAAAAACCAATGCATCGCATGAAGGCTCTTTGTAATGTAGCCTCAAATCAGCTTCGCCTCACGCCATGCCGTTGTTGTTGTTGTTACTGCTAAAGGCCTCAAAATCTTACTACTACCTTAGGTTGAAAAAATAAACAAACAGAACAAGCAAAAGTGGTGTAATTTTAAGCCTATGATGGGATCTCACTTAACTTGTACAACATACACTGTTCCATAGAGGAGTACTTACCAAGGTACCGTTCTCCTCTCCCTTCACTCTCGCCCGCCTGCTTGGCGTTCACGCAGCCACACACGCCGCACCCATTCTTCCATGATGTTAAGGTCCTCCTCCAAGCACACTGTCGCGTTGCCTGCCTGCTTATGTCCTGTGTGAAGAAGTAGTCCACACTAAGGAGGGGCAAAGGAGCTCTCAGTTGCATTCATCACACCTCTAATATTTGCCTCGACACCTCAGCTGTCACCATCGACAACGACGAGTTCAAGGGCCCTTGATGTAGTCCCAGAGGCTTCCCATGGATCGGCTTCTACGCCCACATCCCCCTATGCCGTCATTGCCACCGCCGACAACGATTCGTGCTATTGTTAACAGGCAGCCTGATGGGTCCATAATTGACGACGACGTTGAGAAGCGTCACGTAGTCAGCGTTGCGGACAATGGTGGCGAGGCAGCCAATGCTGGTCAGAGACCGACTATTACAGCACATAAATACTGCACTTACAAGTTTTGCACTCAAAATTGACGCCTAGTGCCACTCACTCAAGTCCTCGTGCCTACCACACAATAATGCGCCAGAGGAAGTGTAAATTCTCTTTCGTCGTACTTTGGACCCGCGACCACTTTGGCACCATATAAAGCCACATGCTTGGTAAGTTCTCCTCCTCGCCTCTCCCCCCCACCAGGTGGGGCCTCATTCACCGCCACAACATCATTCCCTCATTCAAATAACACCCCACCTACCTACTTCAATTAATCGCCTCTACTCCATTGTTCAGCGCAGAGAACGAACGCGAAAAAGCGTTGCCATTCAACAACCAACCAAAACACGTCAAATTTTCCCCCTAGAACCTAATTAACAAAAAGGGATCCCTATACACATACGTTTACGGAAGTAAAAACGAGCCCTAGACGACCTCGACAATATCAATACGCGTAGATTTACGTGCAGCAAAACAATTAGTAGACAGTAAGAAATACACACACACACACACACACATACATACACCCAAATTCACGAAAAAAAGGGCACCTACGGCACGTTTCAAAAAAAGCCCTGGAACACCTCGCCTTCTCGTCCTCCCCATCTTTTCGGTGCTAACACAATCACCAGAGCAACTCATCGACATGGAAAATAAACCCGCCCCTCCGCACCCAGCCCATCAGTGTTACACTCCAGTTAGTCTATTCAGCATGCGCCCACGCCCTTCTCACCCTTCTCACACCTACCGCTATGCCATCCAACACACACCGCTATCGTCCATCCCGACATCCACATCGCAAGCCGAGACGAAGACGCCTCCGCCAATAACTTCACGAGCTCGTACTACCTACCATTCCACAGACTCATCAAATGTTACCTCACCACAGTAATTTTGTAGCATCCGAAAGGGAAAAAAGCAAACAATGGAAAAGCCGATGCGTGAATGTCTAATACGCTGCAAAGCTGACGTCTCCGAACATAACTAATGATAGGAGAAAACACCTTAACAAGCAAACATTTAAGACTGCTGCAAAGTACAATCTGCGTAGTGATGCAAATACTTCCCACTAGTCACTTCTTCCTCCGCTTCTGCTGCGCCCACCTCGCCCAGACACCAACTTGTGCCGTCAAAGCTGAGCCCACCATTAAGCCATCACCGACGCCCTCCACACAACACGTTTCGCAAGGATCACACCAGCACAAAAAAAACCTTATCTCCAAGTCAATGAGCAATGAAGTCCCCAAGTGTCTTACGCCCTCCGTATATGTATGTGATCCGCCAACACGGACATCATAGTAATGAAAACAGCGCACCTTTTACGTCACATGAAATGTGCAAGGATCTACAGATTAATGATAAAAGCTTGCTTCTACCCTAAATGAGAACGCAAATCGAAACCACAGCTATACAAAATCGACGACAAAAATCCACTTACAGCAATCCAATCTTACCCGAGGAACGTGTGAAGTGATAGCGAAGGCGGGAACCGCACTCATTGCTGACAGATAATGCCGCCGTTCTTGGCAAAAGAAAAAGTCTTGACAAGATCTGCATTTACCTCTTCAACGTCTATCTAGTATGTAAGCGGGTAAAGGAAATGGATTGAAGGGTATGCAAGCCTAACGAATGCCCATTAGCACCAAGTACTCAGTGAAGCTGAAACACTTCTCAACAAAATTGTCTCACTAAGCCAAATCCATCGTCACTAAAGAACGAACCCATTACAAACTGCCATAACAATCCCAAATTCTCGCTTACAGTATTGCAAAGAAAAAAGTGGACGTGAGTAGGCACTGCAGTTGGGAAAAGCGCCTTAACAGTCACATTACGTAACCCTTACGTTTACACTAGCACTTAAGCGTATGAAGGAAGCAAATCAACACTCAGAGAACGTAATAACAGCTAAAAAAACTAAAACTAACGCATCTTGTACCACACAAAAATGTGATGCAAGCATGTTTCAACCTAAAATAAGGACGCAGACCGAATCCACTGCTGCGTAGAAAAGACAGCAACAGTATTTGCAATTCGATCTTACCTGAGGAAGCTGTCGCTCACTTGGAAAGCTATATCCAAGTCGAGATTCGTATCCATTGCACCCTCACAGCGTCTCCATTCTTCGCAAAGCACAAATTTTTGACGGCGACGTCAATATCCGACCTGACAAATGCACGGTTCAAAGTTATGGACAATAAGGCATATAGCGAATACTTTCTAGCGGAAATAATGAGTATGCGCCAAGCGTTTAGGAAAGTTAAAACACTCCTCAACAAAATTACGACTCATTAATCAAAATCCACAGTCATTAAAAGCAAACAGGTTGACAAATCGCCAAAACAATGTTGTTTTTTACTTAAAGTATTGCATGGCGAATAATGGACGTGGGTGGAATTTGCAGCTGGAAAACAACAACGTCTTAACATCCCCATTATGAAGCACTCGAGTTTACTCTAGCAAGTAGGCGTACAAAGGAAGCCAATCGGCATGAAAGGGACCTAATAACACATAACAAGCTAAAACTAGTAAAAAAATGCCAAGTACTTACCGACTTCCAGCTCGTTGGAGCGAATTAACTCCCATTAACCGAAAATATTGACCACCAAAACAAACACCGCTCACATACTTCGCGCACAAATCTAGTTGACCATTTTGATGCTGTTCGATAAAACAAATCAGCATCTGATTTTGTGCATTTATACAGGTAAAACATTACTTAAAATTCCTATCTTTTGTTTTGAGTGATAGATATACAAAGTAACAATATAATCAAAATGAATTTCTTCGCAATCGTAAGTGACAAAACTAGCAGCAAATTCTAGATTTAAAACGTGCTAAAATTAGATTACAAGAGTTCTTAACTAATATTCTTGTAATTTAAATGGTGGTTTAGCGTTTGTTTTGACGATCGTCAAGCTTGGTGTTTGTTTCCAAGTTGATTTATAAGGCCTAGGGCAACGTAGATTTGTTTGTGATTTAGTGCAGCTTTAATTTCTTGACGGCTTTTACATAACTTTTAGCTGCAACTTACATTGTCTAGCAGACTTGAGTCATGGTACACATGCAAATGATCGGCATGGCCTTTGCAACGCCGCCAGACGACCGATTACCTTAAAGGCAAAAATTTGAAAATGGAAAAATAAAGTTGTATGTATAACCTGTGACAAATAAGGGCACACTAGTAATACATAAAAAATATACGGTGTCAAATGCACTAAAGAATTGGGTTAGTTCATCATATAATAGTAAGATTTAAGCGAAGTAGTAGAATATGTGATTCAAAGGGCAAATTTAAGCGAATGGGGAACACCAAAATTTAAAATCCCAAAACCATTCATGTAGAGCAACGAAGAGCATTAAAGAGAAACATTTCTTTTTATTTATAAAAGGTAAAGGCGTGGATCTAGACAAGGATTGCGTCGAAAACACATGTCTTGGAAGTCTACCCCACCACTTCCCACGTCGTCAAAGAGGCACTGCTTCCTATTGTGATTATTTTGTCCTCCTTTACTTCCAAGATGAGTGAGACAAAAATGTATACATGCATGCATGCCTACTCAAACTACCATCAGCTCAGCCCCCACTACAAGAAGGTAAGACTCCCATTTACAAACGGTGTGCATTCTAAACAAACTGTTCCTGGAAGCGGCAACTACTGTGTCACGAAGTAATGTGCATGCTTCGTTACTGTGTCACCAACAAGGGTTCAGATGGAGGAGAAGGAGGACGATTGCTGTCGCAACTCTCTTATCCCATGCGGTGGCTACCTGCTGACAATCTGGACTGCTGAAATGTTTTGGATGCAAAATGTTATTGCTACTGAATAAGCACCCAGTAGGAGTTGCACGTCGAGGTAATTATTTGATCGGACATTGGCTGGGGTAAGGGGTTGCACACAAACGGAGGAGATCGCACAAAGAGGCCGTGGAGTAGGAGAAGCAGAGAATAGGCATCTGTCTGTATTCATTTGTTAATAAAAGCACTACCCCGCATAATCAAAAAGACAGTGGTGTTGTTTCATAAGAAGACGTTGCAAAAAAACGCGTTAATTGAAGAGTCGTGAGCAAGTTCCTAGAAGTGACTTGGAAGGAAGAAGAGCACCCTTCTCCTTACCATTGTCAAACCAACTTTCACTTCTTTCAACAACTAGTTGTGAGCGATGCGGCGAGGGAAGGTGGCAAAGAAGAAGAATCCACCTATCAGACAATAAAACCGCTGCGCACCGACCCACCACCCACCTACAGGACTTCGCAAACAGTGGGGCCGCTTGCAATAGTCAGTCAGACTACATACCAGGGCTCCTACTTTAGCCCCTTGTCGACTTGTCGCAGCTGATGAGCCGAATCTAACCCAACCTAACAAATTGTGGTGTTGCTACCACGCATATACCTGCTGCATGCTTCTGCAATATTCCCCTTAGACTAATTTTGTTAACAAGAGTTAGTAAAGTTATGGAAGGAGCATGGCCATAAATAATGATTCCGGTTTTCCTAAATCTCCTGCCTCTCTCACACGATAAGTTGTATGGATAGCAAATTGTTTTGCGACAACAGCCTATAAATAAATTACTGACGCTCACAGACCGTGTCATAATAATATTGAATTGCAGAATGCTTTCGAACAAACAAGCATAGTCAAGAAATAGATAAAGGCATTATTAGATCCAAAGTGCATGCTTTGTTTATTTTTAGGAAAGAGTTGCCAAACTAAAGGGGCACTGCATGGTGTAGTTTTTAGCACACATATTATGATCTCCATGTTTGTTGAGCTGCAGTTGGTGGAAATATTGTAACCCTCCTCAATGTGTTCCGACCTGTTTTACGCCTACACTTTGCAAAAAACCACTTCTGACTGCACAAGAAATGTGCAAGTTTGGTGTATCTAAGATTACTTTTACTTGCCGTATCATTTCATAGGCACAGATTAATGCAAAGTAGAGTTGAGATTCGAAAAGAATGAGCAAAAGACGCTGTCCCCAAAAATCGTCTAAAAACAGAAGTAGAACAGAATGGAAAGAAAGATTTTACTGAATATAGGTACACGCGTATGACGAGTGACAGATTTTAATCGAATGAAGTTTATAGAACCTAATCGTTTTTTCCTGTATGTCAATTGTAATGCATCACGTATCATGTAAGACCAAAATAAATACGCATGCTCTTTGTAATTTTTGGACGCATGCCAATTACCGATTGCATATTTTGTTAGGTGAAATAAGTCTTTAAGTTAATTAAATCGCTCATCATTTTGGAGGTCATCAGCGGTAACTGCTTTCCACCTCGTTGGTAAGTGAGACCATCGTAACGCTAAAATGACATGATTTCGGCAGAAGTGAGCTAAGTTTTTTCCAAAGAATCATCTTACTTGCTGAGAATCACTCGGTAAAAATGGATATACGGAACAAAAATTTCATTAGATTGTACTGCATCCTTTAAGGAGGAATTCAAGATCAGGGTCCCGCCTTCGGCATTGCTTTGCACATAATGCAGGTAAGAACAAATTGAATTTTATGAGTTCTTACCACACTTGTCATGCATTAACTAAAATAGCTGTTTACTGGATGATTAGACTTGACTGTTTATTACAAAGATCTTAATCATTAGTGCGCAGTAAATTGCTATAGTACCTACACCTATATAAATGTTGGTCATTCTGCGTTATTTAATAGCTATGGTGTTCGGGTCAGAAGCCCTTAAGGCAGTATAAGGATATAATTACCAAATAGCTGTTCATCGATGTCGGAAAGGTCAGAATGGGATCAGGTTTAAAATGGCAGCTTGGATCAATGTATAAATAAGGCATTAAACAAGTAAAACAATGCCAATTCAGACAAAGTGTACTGTGCTCTTAGAATTTTTTACCTCAGTCTTTTTTACCTCAGTCTTAAAGTGATCATCATAAGGCTCCGACTTACTTACCTACTTAGCAGTAGGCTTTCTTTTGCAATTGCTACACAGATCTCCTTTGAAACTATAACGTTTTTTGTCATGCAGGTGGACTGAGAGTGTGCACCAAAGAAAACCAGGACGCGCCATATTTTGTTCATTAAATCTAAATTTGGTTAGGATTAGGCTATAAGTGTTAGGCTACTTGCGTTCCAGTAAAATCCATTTCAATTATAGGACGTTTGATGCCTAGGAATGAACACATTGTAGTGCAAATGATTTTAATACGAAAACTGGGGCAGCATTAGTACATATCTGCGATCTGGTTTCTTGAATTTTTATCGAAATTATTTAATTTTGTACTTGACTCTTCCTTCCATCGCTAGTAGCTGTGGTATTTCCCGTGTCGAGCATTAAAATTTGAACCTGGCCGATGTTTAAGTAGCCTATTTTGAGAAAGAAAGTTAAAATAACGCAAGAATATAAAGTTGCGCTATTTTTGGTTTATTTAGATATAGAGCCGACCAAAATTGTATTCTAGCAGCCTATTCTATTGAGTAATTTTTTGCGGCAGTTCTTCCATCAACTTGTAAGAGTAATGTTTGGCCGATGATAAGAGCGCCTAGGATGACACAGATGGTTGGCAATGAACGAATGCGCACTCTCAATGATCAGAACTGATTGAATTTGATAGACTTGGTGGTAGGCTCTCTTCTGCAATTGTTTGACGTAGCATAGTAGTCCAATTACGGCAATGAATTCGAAGCTAGCAAAAGTAAAGAGCTCTATTTGTTTTTATTTACAGTAATGCGAAATTCATCAGACTTGGATATCAACAGCTAGTTACCTTCTGTAAGAGATTGCAGCAGTTTCCGTTTTAAAGTCGGACAGCGTAGGCGCGGTCGAGGTGAAGGGTGTCTATCGTGGCTAGGAAAGCTGGGACACTACAGGTCTAGGAATGCGCTTTGTTTTGTCTGTTTTGATCTCGAGTTGCCCAGTTCTGAGATTTGGCTGCTTACTTTTAAGTCCTTGCAGCAGGTATTGCTATAAAATCAGGCGATTTCGGTGCACTTAAAATGCAAGTTGTCTGTATCAGCAAGGAGGGCTAAGAAAGAACGGTAATAAAGGAAAATGAAAAAGTAAGGAATAGCTTGTGTACTTAGAACAAAGATAAAGGTGTTTAAACTTAAAGATTGGCAATGCAAATGTGTGAAAACATGAGATAAAGCAAGTTGAATAGGGTGAATTAAGCAATGCATTTTTTAAAAAGCATAGTTTGCTTTATGGAGTAGGAACGTACTTCATGTTTGCCAAACACTTGTCTTCCCTTCTTATTAATGGCATTAGGCAGATAATTCACTCTGCGCCTGCTCTTGCTTCCTCCTCTTATCGACGATCCATTCGTGTGCCAATCTGATCCTTCACTTCACTTGCGTGGCCGCTTCAATATTGTCGCCTCCTCTAGTGTGCTGTTCGATAAAAATCAAGCTCTCTTCATTAAGCCGATTGTTTTATAAATCACTGTCACATGGTTAGATGAGTGAGCAAGTGAATCAGTGTGGGAAAGAATGGAAGAGGGTAGGAAAGAAGTGAAGAACACTGCACTGCAGCTCCATATCCACGACTTCTCACCTAACCCTTGACTCTTTCGGCTAAGCATTCCTGTTGCTTCACTCCTACCGAAGAAGCGCATAGACCAATATTGCCATTTGCAATGAAAAATAGCATTTGTCCAGGCACAGAATTGAAGCGCGCACCAGAAAAGTCCTTTTGCTTTAATCAAAACCATTCTCTGGGGGTAATATGCCAATTTCTTACATCAACATTCTACTCTGCACACTTGCTTTTCGTGTCTCAAGTATACTCTCAAAAATGCTCTTAACTATACTTCAGGAGGCCTGCTGGTGTAAGTGAACTTGTCTAATATTCATGTCCTACTGCAAAAGCACTGCAGAACGGTACGCAAGTCCACATTTGACCAGATATGACTAATTTAGATTAAATCGGAATCGACAAGATAGGCGACCGAGGCCAGATTATGACAGGCTTGAGTAAGGCACCCTACACGATACCATTTAAGCCAGCTGCAACACTTAAATTTGGCCCGTCCAATTAACTTGACTTAAATCTATGCCAAGTGGTCGTCTCTTTCTTTCTTGCAGACATTAGGGACCGAGGTACGCAGACTAGAAGTGGGTCCGATGACGTCTTTGAAATAGACAAAGAGGTGCTCTCTTATCTACGTCCCATTTCTCATATCACACTCCAACGCATCTTCGGTGAGGGTCTCCTTCGTCGCCCGCTACGGTCTACAAGCTTAAACGCATTGAGTCTTGCATTATGTCAAATCCATTCAAAAGAGGGAGTCAGTACGCCTACCAATTTAGCTCCTTACCTATATTTTTTTACTTTGATGTCAATGTGAACGTCACGCACCTCTGTGTCCTCTACTCTTCTCTCACCTTTTCCTTCTACCTCATCATCTGCCAGCACGCTCTTTGTAGGCTCCCTTTTATCTCTTCACTAGTCTCAATCTCGATTGTGACATGATTAAATAATACACAGATTCGTAATCCAGATCAGACTAGCACAGATTAGACTGGATCTGACTTACTCAAGCTTTACATGGAACCGAATTTTGTTTTAGCATAGCTTTGCTTAGATTACCATCGACTCTTTATTTCCATTTTTCGTTCTGTCACTTTGGTTTGTCCCATTCCACTTCGCCTCGATTCCGTCTCCTACTTCTCCTTCACTTACCTTTTCGAGAGCAAAGTCGCAAACTAGTCGCATCCCTACCCGCCTATCTCACGTCTCAATCCCTTTTTTCTCTGTAAAGAACCCCTCTACCTGACTTTACAATAACGAATAAAATTGTTCGCTTTTGCTCTAGACAGCCTTCTTTGTTCCCGCAATGTATTTACGCCTGTCTGTTTGTTTGCCCAAGTTTGTGTGTGCAGCATTGTCCACTTTCACTTTTGTTCATTTGGAGAGTGGCCTTAATTGGCGTCTAGCGAATACAAGCAGGAACGTGTGTGTGCTTGTAAGTGTGAGTGTGGAGGCGCGTTCTCCTCATCCTCGCCAACTAGCTTATCCTCCTAGTTAATCAAATCGACTACTAGGAGAGCGCTGGCAGACGATGAGGTAGGAGGAGAAGGAGAGTTGTGTGAGGGGACCAGAGGTGAGAGGCGTTCTCGTGGCACTTAAGTGGAAAAATAAAGGTAAGGAGTCAACATGTAGGGACCAAAGCGCACCTTATGCATGCATTGTCATCAGCAGACAGTTTTTTGTGTAAAACTGTTAAATCGTAGTGCCGTCGTTCCTCGTACCAGCATGCAGGTTAGCAGGCAATCACTCTCATTGTTTTAACCAGGTAGGTATTTGATCATCCATTCTTACTCCAACCAACCACGCTATCAACCGTTGTCTAAGGTGTCTGGCCATTGTGTATAACAAAAGAAAGACTCCAGTGAACATTGAACGCAACTGCGATTGAGTGTAGCAATTTTCGTGCCTAATATTACTTGTGTAGTTCTGAGGCATGTAGAGTGAGCCTGTTGTGGGAGAGGGGAATGAGAGACAACGGTTCGTTCGTGCGGTCATTTGTGTCAGCAGCCAAATGCCTAGTTCGTCCATCATTTGTAGCCTTTCTTGTCTTATGCATTACTGGTTCCTCGTTTGCCTGTAGCTGACTCATTGTGCAAAACAAATTTTCTTGAACTAAGCAGCTTGCTCTATTTGTTACATTGTTTCAAATTAATTTTACAAAATCGGAATTGGTTTGACTTTTGTTGTTGTTGGTTGTGCTAGCCTTAATCAACGCAAAATTTTACTTGGGTGTCGGAGGTGCTCTCAGCACAATTTTTTCCCATGAGGGCTGGAACATTTAGACGAAACTCAGGCAATCTGTATATTTATTTTTTGTTAATCGCCTGATCCATCGGTCAGTAAAGCGAACAAACTTGATAAGGTTACGTGCCTAGAAAATACAAAGCCCAAATAGTAAATTTTGCGTCTAATTTTTCCAGTAAGTGAGCGAACAGAATCAAAATGGGTAACTGAAGCTTAAAGTGGGTACAAATAACTTGAGAGCGGTGAATGGGTGTTACTAATAATAGGAGTATATAGGACACAAATAAGAGCGTAGTCATCCTGCTCGAAGTTTGGCATGCTAGAAAGTAAGTTGTGTCCTTCTCAAAGGGTTGGGTGTACGCAAATCACTCCCCACAGCCAATAACAATTTAGACCTGCGTTGCAGATTGTAATGCTCTTATTGCAAGCTAACTGATCAGTTTCGTTGGTTCGGGTTGATCGAGTTGACATACTGTTGATCACTTATTTGCTTTTGAAGTCTACAACTCAAATTTTTCTTGACGCAATTGCTCAGTAGGTGTGATGTTGCTGTTCCAACTTAGGCGATTTTAGCAAAATAACACCCAGTCAGTTGCTCCCCGCTTTCAATGCCAACCAGATCATGCTCCCCAAAACCAAATGCTACAAGATCACTCGTCGGCTCTCGCTGTTACTGATGAGACGCTCTGGTCTTTTCTTTAAGCTACATGGAAACATGGAATACGAGGCTGATAGCACTTTAGAGTACGCGGCAATCAACGTTAAGCTCTACTTTTTTCCTTCCCCTTTCATAATTTTAGTGACAACTAGATAAGGGGCAAGACTAAGGGACTCGGCACATGAGACTATCATTACTGCTATTCACAACCGAATCACGTCAGTTCCTCAACAATATGACATTCGTTAGTTGTTAAATGAAGGAATTCTGTTTAATATAGTTAAATGCTTCTTTTTGAGGCAAGTCGTGCTGTGCGAACGGATGCATGCCTAAATGAGCAGTGACCAGCCAAAGAGTGGGTCTGAACCTGGTGGAGGGTGTGGGTCGAGATGATCGGAGCAGCAATGCCTGAGTTGTTTCATGCAAGGCGGCATAGATAGCAAACTTTTGCTGTAGCCCATTTGTTGTGTCTGGGTGTACTTATTAGCCACACTTTGGGCATCTGCGACTGTTGCAGCTGTTGCCGTAATCTTGGCGACGTGTCGAATGGGAGGGCGTTCGGTGTTGGGAAGGTCGGCAACGTAGTGTCAGTTTGAGGCTGTCCTGAGCTTCAACCTTGATTTGGAGGCAAAGACAAGTCGCCACTGGATATTTGCTGTAGTACAGGATTAAAGTGCTAGAGGATTGAGAACTGCTTAGAGAAAATACAGGCGCTGACCCTAACGCGCCCGATTTACTGGAGGTAGCCTCATCAATTTTCTGCTGTTTTAATGGCAAGAAACTCAGTTGGTTTTGTTCGTCTTCATCGTTTTTCCTTGGCAAATGCATAAAGAGGGGACTAAATCTTAGAAATACAGGCAATTTTGTCAGAGCAGACACCGTCTCCTCCACCCTTTGTGAGGTAGAAGGGGTTGTTTTTGTGCTTGCTGTTGCAAGGCGGATTGTTGAGGATTTGAGTTTTTTCCTCCCTCGAATACAACTAGGCGTCCCGCACTAGATGCACCTGTAAAAACAAAACGAATGTAAAAAAACACGCATATCTGCATGTAACTAGATATTATCTCCACATTTATTTGCGTCAAAACCTTAAACATGCCGAGTGTGCTATTTTGCGTATGTGAATAGATCCTGCCTGATTCTAACCCTGCTGGATCGACTGGATGCAAACGCGTGGTCATCGAGACAGCAAACGAGTCCAGCTTTAACTTACGACGACAGCTGGATGGTAATTGGTAATAAAAATGCAAAAGCTAGGGATACAAAGGTATGCAAACATAGGAGAACATAAAGAGTAGTAGAATAATTCGATAGACAATACCGTTTGCTAGCAACTTTGCCAGGATTTGGAGTTGTTCTCACTGTAAAGTTGGACATGAGTTTGTGATCACACAGCTCTGCGCTCTTTCTTCGAATGAATTACTTACCGTATTTGCAGACTATGGGAGTCAGTAAAATTTCCAATACGGGTCAAACTAGTATGATTCGTGAGCCTTCATTCGTATCAATTGTTTTGGAGGGAGACGGGTTGCGTGATTATTTTTTACGTTTTGATCTAAAGGTCTCTGTATTTTGACGCTTAGTTTGCTTTTACTTTGGACTTTTCCACCTTCGTCTCACTGGCTGACTGCAGTTTGCATTTATTCCTGTCCTTCTAAAGAATACTCCTTGAGGCCGAATCGAACGGAGATTGATGGGTGGGCCACCAGCAACTGTACACATTAATGAATGGGCCGTAGAGACGTAAACTAACCAAGCTGTTGTCTGAAAGGGCGAAATGCATTTTTATTAAAATATGAACACACCAAAACGAATCGGCCTTTCACGATACCAGAGCCAAGTGAGTTCTTCTAAAAAATCCCTGTTGATGAAGCATTAAAATCTTTTTTCGAATGTTGAAGCTAGGTGTAAAAGGTTCTAAAAACGTGTCTGTAGCAGTGCAAATACTTTACTGGAACCTATCCTAGACAATAAGTGGAGGTGCGATTTCTTGACAGTTGGGGTAGATAGCCTTGTTATCATATACGTTTTTGTACAAAGTAGAGAAAGAAAAGGGTAAATGTCAATATTTTCTCGCTAACAAACTAACAAATGTTTTGTAAACTATACTACGATAGAAATATGCATAACCATAGAGGATAGTTAGAAAGTGCTGCAGGAGAATTATCGTTTGGAGGAGTTAGTAAACACACTCAGGGCAGTACTTAAGCCATAAATTTCAAGGTAAAAGGTTAAATTGCACCTAAATTTAAGGCATTTTAATCAATTTAGGATGTATTTTATTTCAGTTGTTGGATTTCCAAACATTAACTTTGGTTCTTTCTCACCGGGTCCAATTTTGGTACCTGAAGGAAAAATGCACAATTATCGCGACATAAACAGAGGCGATGGCAAAACTCTGAATATCCTCTTCACTAATCAAGAATCGTATCAACCAAAAAGCGAGTTTAAATATTTTATGGGATCAATTTAGGGTAGCTCAAAGATCAAATTCAAGGTCATGCCGGTGTTTGATCATGGGTGTTTAAGGTGAGAAAGCCTTTGTTGTTCAGTGAAGTAACTCGATGCTCGTTTCTCCGTCCAAAGCTTAAAAAATACTAGTATTTTTGAAAAATCCCTGAAGGTAATCCCTACGCTAATGTCTTCTTTGGGCTGGAAGTAAAGCCACCTTGGAGATGGGGTTGAAGTAGTTGTCATCTTGGTGGCTGCGTGTATCCGGGGCTGTTATTTCTATTTGATAGTATTTTATGATGGCTATTGCATTTTACGGTTTTCGTTCCTTTGATTTTTCATTAATATACTTTTCTGGTTCATTGAATAGTTACCTTTGCTAGCACTCACTTTAAGTGCGTCTAAATTCTGCTACTCATAGTTACCTTTGCTAGCACTCACTTTAAGTGCGTCTAAATTCTGCTACTCAGTTCTACCTAGAGCTGCCTGTTTGCAATAATGTTGAAGTCAGTCTCCGAAAATTCCCTTTTAGAGAGTCAAATTGTCATCAGCTCGTGAACCGAATAGGTGTTAGCTTGCATTGTGTTTTATAGCTTTTCTCATAAAACTTGGCACCTTCTAGCTCAACGTGTCTACAATAAAAATAATGTTAAGGAAAAGTGAAAGACGAGGAACCAACTCATACGAAATGCAAGGGATCGAAGTGTTGCTCTCTACTACAGTTTTCTGCGTGGGTGACAAACATGAATGAAAGGGAAAGGGTTGTGTGGAACGACAACATCTGGGGATGAGAGTCTGAAAGCATCCCCAGCTACTATTTCTCTTGTAACTCCTCCTCGCACCGCTTGCGCATGCAGTTACCGGTAAAGAAGAAATCTAGGCAGCGTTGTTGTAAGAGCTTTCATACGTAAGTCTTCTCAAGAACACACAACTTTCCAGAGATCGTTAATCGCGTTGAACCAACTACTCCCAACGAGGTCATGTCATGCTTAATCGTTAGACATGAGTCTGACTCATAAAGAAAAGACAACCGATCGTCGTACGACTTGATTTTATGTTCGCACAGTGGTATTCACGATTTAAGCTTGAAAAGCCGTCTACAGTTCTGAGCGATCATCTGCCACAAAATTCGAGGCCTGAGCAATGATGATGACTTTCACAGCTATCTATTGAACTATTCATCCTGAAGGTTTTGCGCACTGCAATGTCCGAAATCAGGTCAGCCTGTGGCTTTGCCACCCTGTAACATGCAGAATCGTACACTTCCGATTTCATGGCACAGCGATAAGTGTCATGAGATTCACAGCAACCAGTGCAACACCTCTGGCTCAGTAGAAATAGTGCACAAAATGACAGCATTGTATGTGTGAACCCACCTGACCGGTGATTTCGGTGTCGGGTTTGTTGGTGATATGCATGAGGAAGTACCCACAAAAGATAGATATTTCTACATAACTTGGTGGATGTGGAGTGCAGCACGTGCCCCTCCATGTGTCGCATGACCTCAAATTGGTGAAAGGACTGGCTGTAGTCAAAAATAAAATGTAACAAAAATAGAACGAACCCACATAATTGGCATGGAATCTAACACACACATCGACGGTGTTTTAGAGTGCGCGACAATCGGTGTTAAGCTCGACCCCTTTCACTTCTCCGACCTCCTTCCGTAACTCAGGTGACAACGAGATCGGTAAAAGCGCTGGGAGTCTTTGTACATGAAGCACTCTCTAATGCCATACACAACCGAATTGTGCCAGTTCCTTGACGATTCGACTGTTATTGGTTGAAAAATAAGGCACGTTTGTTTGAGTCAATTAAATGCTTGCATTTGAAGCAAGTTATGCTGTGGGAGTGGATGCGAGCCATAATGAACACGGACTGGTTAATGACTCGGTCTGAACCTGGAGGAAGGTGTGGGTCGAGATGATCAGGACAAGAATTCCTGAGTTGTTTCATGCAAGGCGACATAGACTGCCAACTTATACTTTAACCACATTTTATTGTTTTTGGGTAAACTTATTAGTCGCACCTGGCGCTCTTCTACTCACATACCAAAACCACTGGAATAAGCGACGTACGGAGAGTGAGGGAGACAGGGGAGGAAGGGCAGAGGATGATAGGAGGACAATGTTTTTGAGTGCATGCAAAGTAAGGAAAATTGTGAATTTTGAAAATTTTGAAGGACAGTGGTCTTACTCTTACGGATTCAATGATTACAGTTGAAATCGCCAAGTTCTAGGCCAGTTTATGTAGTCAATTAGTGTCTATTCAGGTGAAAGCCAGTCATAGAACTCGTCGGCTGCTGTCCCAACACCAAAGATGCACGGTCGAATCTTTTCAGTCAATTTCTTTTGCGTGGCAGTATTATCTCATGGCAGGGGTTATTCCACGAACGCATAGGGTATCCCTTCGGGAGTGAGTGGCCACAAAGAGATGTAATAAGCTGATATGAGCTAAAAGATGCCAGTAGGAGACGTTGGGAACGCCATTTGTAAGTTCGTGTTGCAACTTTTAAGACCAAACTGCAGAGATCAAAGGTACTTTGTTATTGAATGACACAAGGCACGAGTTACATCACTGATTTTATAACGTTCTGTCAGAGCCTTTTTTTCCCGTCAAGGGCTGTCTCTGGGCTCTCGCACAATGCCAGCCTCGGGTTAGGTAAAATATGCATATGTAAGCAATAATTAGTGCCCTCTGTGCATTCAAGGATTCTATGTACCCTATTGAGTAAGCCTGAGCACTCAGAGGATGGGCTCAGAGGCTAAACGCATGTAAAAACGCATGTCTATAAATTACCGTAAAGTAAAAATCAATTTCATTTTACAGCAAACACATTACAACCCGTTTCTCTTGTCCTTACTCCTCCACCCCATCCACTTTTGTGGAAAAATCAAAGCCATTACGATGACATTAAAGTTGCCGCTCAGTTTTACCTTAGGTCCCCTAATGTAATACAAAAATTTTGAAGCAAATTTGACAAATCTAAATAAATACTGGCTTTTGTTAGGTCATAATAGCATCCTAGCATGTACTACCTACCACCGACGTGTCACCTCCAGGTTTTCCGAGCTTGTAACGCGGCACAGCTAGCAAATCATGAAATGCGCATGCATTCGTCTCTTCAAAAAATAAGCACACCTCACATGGTCACAGCTACTCGGCCATGTGACACCTAAACAGTCATGTTGGACAGATGTGGTGGTCTGACGTTGCTAATCCACCTTTTGTGACATGGAAACATTAGAATACCCAGACCGTGATATCACAACTCGGAATTCAAAATAACCATGATGTAACCTACGCTGGTCTGGTAAGTGAGGAGGAGATGGGTGTAACAGATTCGACAAGAAGAAAACTGAATCAATGTGTCTGTTGGTCCTACATGAGTTCTACCACAGGTTACGTGCCCTGCCGAATACTTGCCCGATGTGGTGCGATTGACACCACCAATAAATTCTCCTATAATCTGCAATAAATGCTGCTCTTTTTTAACAGAGAATGTTGGCGAGCACCAAGTAAAGTGACTGATGCCCACACCCAACACACAATTTGTGCATCCTTCTACGCACGGAATACCAAATGTGTTAAGATACACCGTCCTTACTGCTGCTTAGGCGAGAAAATAGTAGCGCAGTTGACACAATTTGGTAAGCTGCCGATTCCTACTAATAAAGTAAACTCGACGACGGCAAAGGGTACGAGATGCGCAAGCTGATTGTAGGTGCAGGCTGTCTTGTAGGTCATCACCAGCCCTTGATTTGCATCAAGGGAGTCATGTTATCTCCTCTTCCAGCCAGGATACCTGTTGACGTAATGAACAGGACTCCAAAATAGTTTCAACACAGTAAAGCAAACTAATTGTTAATCCTAGTCTAAACATCACTTTAGGGCTCTTAAAGCTATGGCTAAGTTAGTGTCGCAAAGTATTTATGCTTAATGTCTATTTACTGTCTATTTTAAAGTGGTGGACTAACAAGGCATGAGCAGTGATGAACAACTTATTACCATTCCTACGGTACCGCCATTGTTGGCGCACCGTTGTGGATGAAAATCAAACGCGACGACCGAATAGAAAACAAAGTCAAATTAGATTGGCTAACTCCAGATGTACATTTAGCAGTCGTGCAACCTTTAAGGTCAGTTGATCAACAGACGAGTCAGCATTGCGTAGATAAAAGGCATGGAGGCTGGTAAGTTTGATGTGGTGAGGTTTATTTCTCACGGGTCCTATTCCCTTGTCTATGAGGTAGTCTACACTCAAAGATGGGACGTGACCACGAAAGCTATGGCTTGTGCATTGAAGCGCTTCTACTTGCAAAACAGATCTGCTGTACGGCGTGCTCTTCGAGAACACCAAATTCTCGTGCGACTCGCTAGGGAGGAGGAGCAGTCACCGTTTTTAGTTAGCCTGATTGAAAGCCTACTAATTCACGAGGCTCCAGCCCTTGTGCTGCGCAAGGGAAGCGGTTTCGATCTGCGAGATCTCATCTCAACTGTTGGCCTCCTCAGTGAAAATCACGCAAGATTTTACAGCTGCGAGATTGTCTGTGGTCTAGAGCATCTCCATGCCATGCGCATCGTCCACTTGGACATCAAGCCCACCAATGTGCTTATTGACGATTCGGGTCACGCTTTCATTACTGACTTTGATCGTTCATACGACATGTCGCGAGGGGCGGGACCTCCTAAGAAGACAGACTTCACCGGAACACCCTTCTACATGGCACCTGAAGTGAAGAAAGGAGTGGAAATCACCACGAGGGCGGACGTCTGGAGCCTGGGCATTCTCGCCGCCTGTGTCATGTACGGTCACGCCACTGCTCAGGACTGGTTGCGCACGTGTCGTTTCATGACTGGCCGTTTGCCGAACGCGTCCGTACCTCTACGCAAATTCTTCAAGGCTTGCCTCACACACAACCACAACAAGCGTGTAGACATTGATGGTGTAAAGCTTCTTGAGCACTTCAAAAACGTCGACTGGGAGGAAGTGGTGGCTTGCAAAATGAAACCACCGCACCAACCCTCCAAGCTTAAAACTTTGGCAGCCAAGGCAAAATATGGCCTCGACTCCAATGACCCCATGCTACTGGCGGCTGTATCCGATAGGAACATGCCACTGATCAGCAGACATCCTCGAGACACTCATAACAAGCATGGTGTGCAGTGTGTTGTGCCAGTCTCACCAAATGGCAAGGATCCGACATGGTTTGGAATGACAGCCAAGAAGATTAATGAGCAGCTCGCCAATTTCGGCTTCATCAATCCTCATATCCTTAAATCATCCCATGGCTCCAATGAGAAGCAGGCTGTTGATGTTGGCAAACCGGTGTGTTTTGAGCTAAATCAGTATGAAGTGGAAGATACTTCGTATGCAATAGAGTATAACAAGTGACTTATAGTGGGTCTTCATTTGCTGTGTCGGTGTGCAGGAAGATGCTCTGTTATGGGGAGGCAAAACGACCGCTTTATCAATCAGCTTCTAACTCAGGCTCAAGAAATCGGTCAGCTATATTTGGTCTCCAACCAATGTGACAGTTTTCGACTTTAGTTTTGTGTGTTGATGGTAGTGCCTTGTTTGGCTGTAATAAACACCTATGTGCTGATGAGGAGCACTTCGTACCTTAAAGCACAACTGTTGTTTGTGGAGAATCAAAACAAACATCAGAACAGCCTAATTTTGCGATTTTATGATCGGATATCATACTAAAAGTTTTGCAAAATCTTTTTTCTTTTAACAGCACCAACTGCCCTCATAGGTTAGTCTTCTGCTTTCATCGTTCGAGCATCATCTCAATGTGATGGTCGATATTCGCCCATGATGATCTGGGCCATGATTTAAGGCAGCTCAGTCAGCAGTCAGCATGAATCTGACAAAATCTGCTCACATTTGATCAAATGCTGATTTTCAACTCCTTCTACTAATTTGAGCGGTCTGCAAGCTAGATGCCAAGCGAATCTGTTGCACCGACCTTGGTGGTCATCACTGGACAGTCATGCATTTATGGTCTTATTCACTTACAAACAAATGGAAAATGTGGTTTGGATTTGTGATGGGAGAGTAGAACAGTGATTGGATCTCTACACATTGCACAGTCAGTCCTAATGTTAGTTGACTAAGTAGAAACGAATCGCATGCCAAGTCGGATTCTCATTCTCGGTTTGTCAATGCTCCATCATCAGCTTTTATACTACTAAATAGATTGGTCGTGGATATAGCACCAAAGGGCCAGAGAAGGACTTTGCTGTAAGGTCAAAGAGGGTAACACTTAGTCCTCACACGCAAAAGGCGTGGTGGAGCTAAATAATTCGTAAAAGCAGCACAAATTCGCATCAACCCCTGCCGGTGAAACAGAGTCCTGGATAGCTCAAACTAAATTTAATCAAATCTGCTTTCAGGTTTTAAATTTAGGTTTCTTAAAGCGAAATTATAGCCCATTTAATTGTTTGTGCGAAGGGTACGCTGGCATTTAGCGCGGATAAGGCGCGCTCGCATCAGCATAGCAATGGTACTGATGGGACAGTCAGTCGATGACATCAATTGCCACAAGCAGGGAGGAGGTTGGTGGTAGTTCTGCGAAAAATGATAACCGTTTTGTGCAAGTAACGTGCTATGTATAAAAGCTGTTGCATAATTTCAACAAGGTATCGCACAGGGCAAGAATAAGTGAGAAAGAAGCCAATTGCAAGGATCTGAAAGCTAGCAACTCTGAAGGAGGACTTGCGCTTGTTAACGTTTTTGGTACTTGCCTTATATGGTGAGCATCGATGCAGCTCATACTGAGTCTACGTGCTGAAAGTGTTTGGCTGGCTCTGCGAAGGCCTAGAAGGCGCAAAGGAGGATCTAAGTTAAAGCAGGGGACTCGCCGTTGAATGGCTCTGGAGGTGCTCGACTTGCTCTCGTGCATATCTTTGTGGGTGGCTGAATTGCTCTAAGACAAAAGGGGTAGAAATAATGTTCTGTGCTGTAATGTGCTGCTCCAACCTTCGCTGTACTGGGCTGTTACTTGTCCTTGACGTTGTACTCCGTCATTATGATAAAGGAAAATGGGAGGGAGTAGACCAATCATACGTAACAGTCGAGCATACTAGATAGTAAAATGAGAGGAATTTCGTTCGTTATTTTTATCCATGTGTTCTGTTCTGAGAATATAGGCAAATGTTTCTTTTGTTTTAAAGTAATGACGAGTTTCGTAGAACTAATAATATTACGCCTTAGTGTGTGGGCTTTTGTAACAGTGACAATCTTAGTCACTTGTATATTTGACTACCGTTCGGTTGCCTTGATTTCAGTGGCATAGATGTCTACATCGAAAGCTCTCCAGTGTCCTGGTTCTGCATGCAATCCTGCCACCAATGCTTATTCGGCTGTATGACACTTTGGGTAGTGCCGTTTGATCTTTGCTGATAACTGAACGCTAATATAATCTGTTAATCTTGGTACCTGCACGATTTAGTCACAGGCTGCTGTTTTTTTGGATAGCATTATTAAAAGGGACTTTGGACCATATAAATAGTTAAGCAGGCAAACAGCTCTACTAAGGCTGCTAGTATGGACAGCTACTCGTTATATCTCTCAGTCTGATCAAAAAGGTGCCAGCTTTTGCCAACAGAAAGCTCTAAGTTTTGTCAAAAGCCATTTATATTGCATTAGTAGTAGTTGAAATGCTGACTTATTAATGTTCTTGTCTGCGATGTCATTAACAGACCGGTCCCACTTCGCAGCCCTACAAAATTTCGAATGCCTTGTAGAGACGATCGTGTGGGGACTTTCATGTTAAGTTTATCAGCTTAAAGATTTTGTCGACGTGATTACATTTTTGGATAGTTAGAAGCGTAATTCTAAGCCAATGTGTTAACCCTTGACCATTTTAGGCTTCCAGAGAGGCTGGTCACAGTTCACGGATGTAAAGCACACAGCTGCTACTCGAGAAATTTATGCTAAAGTCTAAAGCACCAAGGAAAGAACTTGGTTGCGGGTTTGTCAAACAACTCGACAACCCATTCACGGGAACAAGTTTTTAAAAATTTTAAATTTAGTAAGTCTCCCAGAATTGACGGACCAGTTGCATTTTCATGGACAAGCGTAAGCGCCCTTTAAATTTGTCATTAAAAGCGAGAGGTCATTTTTACACCAATTTAGTTTGATCCCATGTGTGCGTTGCTTATCGAAGACTCCTAACGAAATCAGTGGTTGCAGTCGGGCTTCAGTTGTATTACTTGACAGCCAGCTATCCTCCCTCTACTCACTTAAATGCCCATCAACTAACAAGTCAGCCACTTAATTGGCCTTCTAAGTCACCTGCTTTACCGGTAAGCTTTAACAATTCGCATGATCAACTAGTTTTAGCAATCACCTGATAGGAACTTACGCTCTTTTGGATTCCGTACTACAAAAGGAGAGGACATGCCATAACCTTCCATGAATACTTCCGGTCACGTGACATAGCATCGCAGTAAATATTCAAAGAATCCTGTATCAAAGCGCTATCGATGCTAAGGAGCGACAACCGCCCGGAAATATGGAAGGTCCGCGCTAAACACTACTAATACGAATGTAATTGTCTGCAAACTGGAGGTAGAAAACTTATGTGTTTTCGCCAGGAGATAGGTACGCATAAGCCCGAAAATTTTTTCGAATAATCTGTGTTTTACTTGGTTTAGTATCCATTAAGTGTTGATCTAAACTATTTTAGAACGAAGACATTTACTCACCGAGTCTCCTCCAGCCTCTCCATGTTTTTCATGTCATGGATAGGTGTCAAATCAATCATACGAAACCGTAAACACTTTTTCTCTTGAAAAGCAGAATAAACGGGTTGCCTCCAAGGCAACACTAAAATTGCGTTACTATAGAGCTTGCACGAACCCTACCTTACTTCTACCTCAATTAAAGTCGCTTTGCTTCAGCCACAAGAAAGCCGAATCCGTCGGAGAGTTTGTGCAACAGACCTGTTCTTTTCGACCTACACAAAAGAGTCTTTAGTCAAATTGTCAGTGGATACAACTCATGGATAATACACCGACTAATCCACTTCTATTACAAATGCTTGAAGAAATTGTTGAATTGTTAAAGGGCGGAATGGATGGCAGCTCGCCTGGCTCTAATAGTAGTATCACCGCTACTACTTTCCTTCATGATTATGCAGTGGGCTTCGTCTTTAGCAAAGCATTCGACTAAGGGGCTGAATTTTCTTCCAGAATCGGGAAGTTACGAAGTTATGCAATAACAATAATTTTGCCAATTCTGTAAAACACCAAGGAAAATGATGGACTGGCATAAAGCAGGTGAATGCAGGTGCTCTCCAAATCACTCCACCTACTTATAAGCAGTGACTACTTATGTAAGATCTGCAAAGATGTGTAGCAGAGTGTGAGTTACACTTTTCGGACACCCCTCAAAAAGCAGCACGATCCAAGTGATTTTGAATGCATGGCGATCATTTAATGGACAAAATCACTGAATAATGAAATGCTAATGCGGACATTTCCTAATTTAGTGCGCCTATCGACACCGACAGGTACTCACAAGCGGACGTCCCATTGCATTCAGCATTCTAGCTTCACCCAATCTTACCAGGAACCTTCGCCTTGACATTATGATTCTTTTCTTAGTTTGCATGTAACACTTTAGGTGAAAAACACACGTGCTGTTGTCTGTCCGTTGCGCTCTCAACGGTTCTTCATTTCCATATGCAGTGCGTTAATTTTTCCATCAGAGATTTCCTTCGCAACCATCCCAGATTCACCAAGTAAAACAACTTGTTTTGCTAAAGGAGGGTAGCGACCAGGAATTCGAGATGAAAATAAAGCAACGAAATGCACACTTTAAGAATATCAACTTGTTAAAAACTAATTGATTGCGCATTAAGTAGTTCTGTTGCAAGCAAGATCAGTAGCAGTCAGAATAAGAGAGATACGGATGTAGCAGGATGTTCCTAAATCCCTCAAGAAAATGCGCAGTGGGCCTAGACTCATTGGTACAAACAGTTCTTTGATTATCGCGCGTGTGAACCAGGTGGATAAAGGGAAGGTGGTAGATGACTCAAGCAGAACATAGCTACCGCAGTACTGCAAGATATGCTTGCAGGATCCACAAGATAAAGAGTACGTGTATATAGTGAATGTTCTCCATTTTAAACTAAGAGAAAAACCATTACATGCTGTTTATGATAGACTAGCTTGCTAAAGCGTCTGAGGCAGAACTTATGAATGCACAAGATGCTGACAGAGTCGCTCCAGTTATCTTTAATTGATGGATTTGTCAGCATGAATTGTCCAAACTGGTTCACAGCAATAAAGACCCTAATTTGACAGCTGACCACTTACTAGACTCTGCAAGACCTCCATGGACTACGTGGCACGCACAACACTTAAATATTTGCTAAGCAATAAACAGATGGAAAGAAAAATCGCGTTTGGATTTAGCCGCTAAGGATTTCATGAAATATGTGCAATCAGACGAATGGGATTCTAGGCTTTTGTCCATCCGTCAACTGACATCCCATGGTACAAGTTACTCACTGGTAGCACAATCGGGTTGCTTCAGATAATTCTACTGCCAAACACGAAAGCAGCAATTAGCGGTGTCCCAGGTTAAATATCGTGTCTCATGTTGAGCTTAAAAACTCCTGGTGTTCCACATGAGCACCAGCAACTAGCACATATTAAGTTAAAAAAGCCAAGTACCCAATCTACGACTCACTGCGGGTATCATTACATTCGGAGCGGAGACCCAATTCGAGTGGATGAAGTTCTCTTGGCTGCATTCTGATCAGCAAAGATTTAGTGCCTCTGCTTTATTGAAAGGAAAGGGCGATGGGCGATTAATTCATGAAATAGAGAATGCCTCTTTTCCTAATCACAGATTAAAAAGCGATGGTCTTGACTAAATGGATAGTTCTATTTAAGCAAACACATTCCAGACTCGGCGAAAATTCCTTACATTCCTTACATTCTGCTTTATGAGAGACTAAGTTGTGCAAGCTCATTTCCATGCTCTTTAAGCAAAATCACGATGATCATCGCATTTCGAATTCCCTCGTAGGTCACCGCAGACACCGCAGCAGACTATGCGTTTACACACGATAGGGTGTTTTTGGTAGTGGTAGGAATTTTCGGCAGAGTCTGGAATGTGTTTGCTTAAATAGAGCCATCCATTTAGTCAAGACCATCACCTTTTAATCTGTGATCAGGGAAAGAGACATTCCTTATTTCATAAATTAATCGACCATCATCCTTTCCATTCAATAAAGTAGAGGCACTGAATCTTTGCCGACCAAAAAGTAATCAACTGTAAGAAGTGGATTCGCTGACAAATCTGAAGGAAGCAGATGGCTTGGACCGCTAATAAATGCTTGTGATTTGGCCCAAACGTCAAGGTTTCTTCAACGGCAGAAGAGGGCCCGACAACCACGGCTCCATGACGTGCATGCAACGAAGTGTGTTCTCACAAGTTTGTTCGCAAGCGGGTAGATGTGATGGCCACAATGAACCCACTTGGTGGCCTTGACGAGTGAGTGATTGCTGAGCGGGATGCTAACTCGACTACGGGGCGCAAAGACTTTCGATCTCGAATTGATAGATGACTCCGCCTACTATGCTCTAGCGGCAGCTTCCATGTTTGCACTACTTTACTGACTAATTCACGGAACAATTAAGCAGGTCTGCTCTTCTGACTTTGTTACTACTTTACTTAGTACTTTAATGTCACTGAGCGGTGGTGGATTTAAAAATTAATCTTACCAACTGAGGCTACTCATTTACGAATGTGTGGATAAGTCTGCATGTCGTCAATTTCTCTGTAAAGCCATGATGAAGGCGCTCGAAACTTGATTGGATGAACGAAAGGGATTTGTTTTGAATGAGAATGCTATCAAAGGCTCAATTGTGAGGGAAGCACGTTCCTATCCCTTTGAATAAAGGCCCTGCAAAAAGGCACTTTTCTACTGATAAGTATAAAGTAACCGTTGAAGAGACGGCTGGAGATCACGTCTGCCTGGTTTGAGAAGCGTTGTGAAATATTTGCTGTTGATTTAACTTACATACGCAATACTTTGCATTTTTTTGAGTAGGTGGAAAAGTGTGTGAAAGTGTTCTCACTGGTTTCGCACAAGGTGGGGAGACTAATCGGCCTTCGACGCGCTGCTGAGAAGGCATACAGTGAGTAATGCAGACAGATAAAAAGGAATTGATTGTCAAGTGAATTCGGCAGAGGAGAACTGAGTTGGAGCTGTCCCGTTGGCTGTCTACCTGTAATATAGAAATCCTTTATCGCTTACGCCTCTGAAAGGTGTTTCAATCCTCATGGTGTGAATTGAGATAGTTAAATATTAAGCTGGCATGGAACTACTGTCAAAACTGGCACGTAACTAACCGCTTAATGTCACTTGCCCATTCAACAGTACGATGCTGTGGTGGTGGCTTTTTCGACTTACTAATTGTAGAAAATTGTAACGAAAAGGCAGTTTTAAAACCTGTTGTACACTTACAGGCATTGTGGATTCGTCGCCCGTTGCAAATTATCCTCCACGGCAGTGCTTTCAATTAATCATTCGTAACTGATTCCTCTAGTGGTGGCCATTAGATATTCCGATCATCGGAATTCACAGTCAGAGTTGAAGCCTGTTTCTCTGGCCCTACTGGCATAAATAAATGCAAAATTGATGTATCTGCGGCACAATGCAGTGCAAAGCGGCTCATTTTAATTATAAAAGCAAAAATGTTGCTTGATGTAATCATTTACATGCTTAAACAAAATCCGTACAATTTGGGGAGATATGCACCGAATCTGCCGCACTAAAAGCGGCGCTGCTACCTTCTTCCTTATGAAAAGACAGAAACTTTGCAAGGTACTTTCAAAGAACAGATTAAACCTTGTGCTCTGCTTTTTCGTCACGAACCACCCAAATTGCGTTTCATTCTTCTTCTCAAAACGTATTCTTAGCCACAGGAGAGACTGAGATAATCCAAGTAGCAAGTAGGATGAAATACACCAATGTGTTTCGAGGCGTTTGCGCGGAAACCAAATTCTAAGTCATTCGAAATGGGCATCATTTTACCCCGATTAATACAAGTACTAAGTTGTATGTAAGTGGTTTAGTTCAAATAATTAAGCTCAATTAATTGCTTTTGCTTATATACATGAAGTCAGCAATAGCAATTAGGTTTTGTATCGTATAAAATAATTGGAGTTGCGGATTACCCCTACTTCTAATCCGGACAAAGCATGAAATCTGCACTACATATGTTTGACTGAACCCTGGTCAAATGAAACACAAGCAAAATTAAAGTTATGGGCATTAAAGTTGTGTGTGCTTTAATGAAGTGAGTCAATCTGAAATGCTAAGCGCTTGGTTTTGAAACATAACAATTCAGTGTGTCAACTTGCTCTGCCTCAAAATGTCCTTAACAACGCCAAAAATTCAAGGATAATTTTATGGCTCCGAGGCGTCAATAAAAATACTTCCCATTATTTGCCAGCGTAAATTGCAGATAATGTTACTTAGACAGTGTGTGAGTAAAAGCCGAGCTCTTTTGATGGTTGTTGAAGACACATTAAGCCACAGCATGCCGATAAACCTCCATAGGCATATTGAAACACTCTAATTTACAGGAATACTACTTAATAGAGTTAATCAAGTGGTTTTAAATTAAGTAAAATATTGACAGCAATAAGGTGGAGAAAATTTATACGTGACCGATGGAATCTGATAACAGGGGAGATCCAATCACTTATTCCTTTCTGTGACTCCCGAGGATTATAGACAAGTGCCACTTTTGAGCAATGAGGCCCTTTATTTTGACACGTAGTTGGGTGTGCTGCCTATATTTTATAAGATAAAGTAGTCCATATTACCAGCGAGCATTAATTTGTTTACCTTGTGTGCGCCTTGATGATTCGCAGTTTTCATGTTTGTTTACTGATAGTCGAATGATGCTCAATTATTTGTGTCAAAAAACTGAAAATCTCTTGCAGTACAATGAAATCAGATCGCAAGTTAAGCCGCTATTAATAAAAAACTTGCAATCCTAAGCCATTCTTTCCCTTCCATCCTGACTTTCGAAGCTTCATCATAGGCAAACTGCATGATAATCACCTGCTTGGCAGTCGGATTCAATGTGGGCAGATACTACATTTAGTCCAGACGAGGTATATTTGAAATACACAGATTGCTGTCAGCGCATTTTGCTCATTACTCTGTAGATTCTTACTGAGGCGGTGTCGCATGGAGGAAGTGGTTACGTGAAGATATTAGTGGGAGTAGCTGAATGTCACGCCCTCCACATACATTTACCCACCTGTCCACTTAAAGCGTCGTGGTTTCGCCCACTCAAAAGAAAAATTACCACATAAACATGCAGCTATCTAATAGGACACGGAAGAGGGTATTTAAACAGTCTTGGCAGATTAACAAAGAAGTCGTTATAGTTGTCCTCTACGACCCTGATTCCTGAGAAAACTTTTTACTTTAATGGAATTAGAAGAGTCGTGAGAGCGCTATGAAAAAAGACGAAAACCCAAAGAATTGAGATTGCATCTGATTTCATTTAGTCATGCATTTCTTAAAGTTGTGCATTTCGATTTGGCTAGATCATGGCCTACTCAACTGCCTTACAGAGAGGTATGCTTACAACCTTTTCAAATGTGTAAATTTATTCGCATTCCTACCTTTCAATTCGTCAAATTCACCAAAATTTCCCATTTTGCCAAAACTTAACTAACAATGGATAAATGTGAAGTAAAAACTAATGATTGGAGAAGGCATGCAACATGGTACCGATGGCGGGAGGGGAAGTTAGGTCGAGTAGACCATGTCAGAGTGGATCTAAAAGGAGAATATTCGCCTAGCACACTTTTGCTTTTCAACTAACGATTTTGCCGATTACCAGCCTGCTTGTTTGTCCCTCTTTGACTATCTGCTGGCAGCTATCCTCCTTTGCAGCTGTACACAAACATTCACCTCTAGACTTGGTGGGTAAGTCTCTCTCTTAGCCTATGCTATACATGTTTTGTGCCAGACTGGTTGCTGGCAGCGCGCTGATTCGAGATGCAGTAATGAGGCTGCATGGGTTCCTATTTATCTTAAAGGTGCATTTAATTAGTTTTGTCGGTTCTTATTAAGAGAGATTTAGCCATTTTAGATGTCCAATGCCTGATCATATTTGGAAGTTTTAGTGATATTGGTCAAGCAGTGCTGTGTGCAATGCTATACATACACGCCAAGCTTCGCGCTCCTGCGAAGTCAAGTATGGATGCCTAATACACTCAAAAAGCAGCTTTTCTATAAATTGGTCCAGCACGCTCTAGATACTTTTTTTTGGAATTTAAGTTATGATATTGGGAAAGAATGCAAACCATTTGGCGCAAACTTGTAAAAATGTCGTGCTGTTTGACCTATACGCATTTAGTTAAGTGTTGCCGCCCGGTTGTGACAGTTTACATACACCTTGTACATTTTATGCACCGAAACCCACCACGGATTTGATTACATAGATAAACAACCTCTCAGCACACCCTAGCGACCAAGGATGTCATTAATTTCGTTTTGCACACATGAACACGCCCACGCAGGGACTCAGAACGTATTTAAGTGAGCACTGCACTGATGCGGGATTGCAAAATTGATGCCCAGAGACGAAGAAAGGCTCCATGGCAGCAAGATTTCCAGCACTGATAGCACTGGCATTCTCCCTCCTCGTGCTCACCTTGTCTGTTTCACCAACAAGGGCTGCATCCTTGATGGCGATGGCAGAAGCAGATCAAGAAGACCTTCAGCCAGAAGGCCTCAAGCCAGCTGTGTGGAAATCAATTAAAAATACTGCCAAGAAGGTTGCTGAAGCAGTCAAATATTTTTATCGTCTCCGCCTTTGCCTAAGAAATCCACAACACTGTATTGAATCGGCTAAATAGTTTTTGGCATGTGAAAGGCATTTATTCGGCTGCATGCAAGAACTTACGCCCATGCATGCCTCTCACTCATTTGTGCTCACTAATATGGTTTTATTATTGTATATCCGGAAAATGACAAAACCTTACATTATCCCCCAGTCTGATTTCATACTCAGAACATTTCATTTACCATGAACAAATTACTCAAATGTGTGCTGTTTACTATGAAATGGTGTAATAAATGTGTGGCTTTGGATTTTTTGACTTACTTTTGTATTTTAATTACATGTATTTATCAGGTAACTTTCTAGATGCCTAATTGCTCCCTCTGTTATGGCCGAAAATTTTCATTTAAGTTGGCACTGCAATTATTTATCACAAATTAACCAACAAGATTAGCAAAACAATTCAAGATGATGAAGAAAAATGTGTGCCCTCTCTTTCAAAGCTATGCGGTCGCTAAAGTCAGTTCCAGGGATAGTAACCAAAAGAAAAACGGAATAATGTAGTAAAATGGGAAGAACTCATGCCAAACTTATGCCATTTTCGTTAATCGAGGGTAGAAACTATTTTTCGTCACTAACACTACGTAAAGTGCCATTAGTTTCTTTCGATCGCCATTTAAGCAGTTGTGTTCTTACTTTAAACAACGCCTAATTAGGTTTAACGTTTTAATCAAAATTTTCTGATTTTTTAATGATAGTCCAGTGGATTGGATAGAATAATGGGACGTCCAAAAGAGGTTTTAATGACTGCATTTTAAAGCCGCATTATAAAATTCTAAAGTGCTTTTACGAACTGATAAAGCAATGTCTAAATCCAGCTGCAAATAACTCTTTTACAATGGAGTTTATACGTTTTGGCAGTGTCAACGATAGAGGAATATTCAAAGAGACTGAAAGCTGGCAGCAGATTGATGAAGTTCAGCCATATAATCAGATTCAATTTGAGCCATTCATTACAAACCTACATACTCTGTTTGTAAGCATTTTTGCCTTTGGGAGTCATACAATTCCAGTAGTCCGTTACTCCAGAAAGCGTGTTCGGATTTCCGGAATGAGATTCCAAGAGTGATGCTTTAATGAAACCCAGCCAGCAACATAGATGTCGACAAAGCATCGTCTTACTTTTTAATTGTCAAACTACGCGCCCTTCAAATAAACACATTTCGTCAAGATAAGGTACGAAAATGACAACTTACGTAAGACATGTCCTCTAGATATATAAGCTTAAGCGAAAACACTTTTGAAGATTTAAGACCGTCAATGACATTTCTACGTAGAGTACAATACAACAAAGATATGAATAGTTGGCGAAACGAACACCGCATCCAATGCCTGCACATTTCTTTTATTCAGGTTCTTGACTGCTGTTTTATGGTACGATAAGAGCTGCATTAATAGGTAAAATCTAGCAATCGACACAGCGAATAGGCCAAAAAAATAAGTTTTGCAGGCTATTAAAAGTAATTAGACATAATTTTTATAAAGAAATAGGGATTATTTCCAAATTCCATCGATCTAGCTTGAAGCGAATGTCACAGTCTGGGTATTTATGTTGTGATGCAGTGTATCGAGGTACAAATGAGTAAAAGTAGCTAAGCCGTCTCTTGCGCACTTTAGCAGTTTCTATGCTGAAAAATTTTCGCTATCTTTGGGAAATGCTCTCATTTAGCGAATAGTTCTTTCTTCATGTGTGCTGATCAGTGTAAGGATAAGAGGGCGACTTACCGATCGCCAATGCAACGTCGCCATGTGCGACGGAAGCTGCCAGCAATATGAGGCGGAGTTGAATGGACATTCCTCTTTTGAGAAATAATTGCATTCACGATCCGCGCACGTGTGCTATTAAATGTGCTGCCACTTGCTGTTAGCCTATGGGCTGTAAGTTCTTGAACTACTAGCCAAATTGTCCATTCACGCACAAACTATGGAACCACATGTTGAATTGCTTGAGCGATTGCGTTAAGGACACTGATAAGGACGCTCGCTGTTAAAACATCAGGTGGTTTAAACTTACTCAAGTGAAATTGGAGGAATGCTGTTGTTGCAGCATGAGTTGCTGCCAGTTGAACGGCGCCATCATCAACGCCAAGACTTGTACAGCGTAATCCAAATAAAAGGCTCCTGCAGACGACAATGATTGTGAGAATGTGGTGGACTGTATCACCAAGGCGTCACTTCTCACTGCCTCTTAAAAGGGCCCGACGTAGCCACCTGCAGTTACATGAGGATTCTGCCATTTTTGAAGGCAAAGTCACTGCACTTATCGATAAAGTGTGAAGAATAGTTTTAAGATGGGATAGCCATCAGCGACATACTAGTGTCTTGAGTAGGCATTTGAAAAAGGATGGATCTGCACGATTGTTGTGCAGTTTCACAACAGTTGAACAGATGGATAGATATCCATTCCAACTCCTGCTTAAGAATATAACCTTTCAAGGGTATCAGAGACATCAGAAACCCATTAATTCCTCGTGCTTATTTTAATAAGGTATGTTCTCCAGTTTATTCCCGAGCCACTGGTTAATGCCATCAACGAATGCGCTAGTCATAGTCATTGCTGGTAGAAGTGGTAGTGGTAGAGGAGAAAGCACTTGGAAACTTATAAGCACTACGGGTTTCATTATTTGATAGAGGATTACAGTAAGCTATTCCACATTTATACCTCCAGACAAGGCTACGTTACAAATCGAATTCGGGATTGATAGTGACATGTAGCCGTTAAGTGGAGACACCAACCCATCCGCTCACAAATTTTTTCTTCAGCTGCAAGCGACAGCAAATTATTAGGTTGCAATTCAAAACAATCATCGTTGTTAACTATGACAAGTCATCGCAGTACAATTTCAAGGACTTACGGATGATTAGAAAATCCCGCTTAAAGCAACCAGAAATCAGTAAACGCATTCAAATTTCTAAGCTAAATATCCTAGCATAGCCTCCTATGTATTTTGTCCAGCCGCAAGAGTTTTAACTCTACTTACAACACTTCAAAGCTAAACAATAAGAGAAATACATGTTTTAGTTTTCTCAATTCATTCTAGATGAGCACCTATAACGCTTTTAACACTATAGCAGACGAGATCCGAAGTCTGGCACATAAAACCTTAAAACGGGTAAGTACAAAATAATCGGAAACCCTAAAACAATCTAGTGCAATAATAGGAGAAAAAATCACCTCCGATTTAACTTGCCAATGCGTTCCGCATACCCAACAAGGAAATGCCAAAGGGAAGCTCGATGTAAGCTGAAGCAAAGATGTCTAGTCATTTATTAAGCAGTTTTAAGTGATAAACAGGAATAATAGCATTAGTTGGGCGTTCAGAGCAAGGGAGAAGTAGAGGAAGGCATGCACACCACCGACTAGCTCCTTCACCTCCATGGCACGCAGAGGTGTCTTCACAAACGTCGGTGTAGGCACAACCTCAGTGGCGGTTGATGTTTACCACCATTGCTGCGACCATCCCCACGGTTGGCCACACGGCGACCACCATTGCGGCTTCTTCTCCCACGACCACTCACACGGCGACCAGCAGTAAGGCTTCTGCACAGACCACAATGCCCACTTCTGTCCCCATTGCGAACCCTTCTCAAACTCTCCCCACGGTGCCCACTTCCACGGATACGAGCATGGCCAACCTCCCCACACCATTTCGTTGTCTCTGCTCTCCTTGATACTGACTTGCGCTCTGAGGTGTGCCCGCTTATATACCAGTCGCCTTGTCTCTAATTGTCTCGTGTAGCCCTCGTGCTCACTGCACTTTTAGCTCTACACCCGTGCTTGCCGATCATCGTCGATGCTCTCATGATGCCAACATTTTCGGCTGACATTTTAGGTGTCGCATAGACTGTGAGTTGCATGTGGCTTCTCAACATAGAAATTTAACAATGTTCTATGAACGCTTATGGTCTTGCCAATGTAGAGATCGTAGATCACAGGCCAGTGTGGTGCTTATCGTGCCGTTATTTTATGGTTTGCACGTACGTGCAGACCCACGATGACAACTTATGTGGTTGATGCAATGCAGTAACGCACGTTGTTTAGGAGTGCGTTTACATCTAGGGGTTATTTGTCCTCCACTTGTAATCAAACTCTATATCGGCCAATAATGCCCATGTAGCCTCTTCCATTCCACACATAAGTCGTTTGCGAAGAAATAACACCCACCAGCAGAAATTTGCTTTACAATCATGACTTCTGCGAAATCTTGACTTAACAGTCAATGTCTCCGTTTTATATGAGGCAGATAAAATTTTTAGGCAACATTTATGCTTGATGCAGGGGAACCGAGTAATTGAGTTCGATCTGAAGCTAATTCTTTAATGATATTATGCCAAATATAAATATGCATACCTGGTTTATCACCCTATTGGAGTTATGCGGGATAAATTCATCCAAGGCGATGGCTCATCAGGATTGACGATCGACTGCGAATTGAAAAAAGTGATTGTAGCTCTTGTTTTCACAAAATTCATCAATCGGCAAATCATTTGGCAACCATTAAACAATGTTTTCTGCATGCGATTTTAGGGCTTAATTAACCGGTTGATATTTATGCATTCCTTAGTCTGCACACATGCTTCTGGGCGGTCTTAGGCGCAATTGATGCTAAATCTATTCGTGTCAAATGATTCTGCTCTAAACAATTAGCGCCTCGTTGTAGTCTCAATCAGAGGCCTTACGTACGTATATAATGATGATAAGGACGATTGGCACATCGTCTCGTACCATTGCAAACTGATGGATTATTAGAAGTAGTTTGCTCATTGAAGTTCTACTGGGAGATAAGATGGTTAATGCACTGAGAACTCAGCAAATCCTAGACATAATTGCATTGGGCATAGCCAAGACTACCTCAAAGCTTTATAATCATTCTGTTGTCTCTATTGCGTAACTTCAGTAAATTTGAGCTAGAGTTGCGAAAAGAATACAGTCCCTTTAAATAAATATCTATATTTGCATGTTTATCAGCCTGCAAAGGTTCCCCTTCACTTACGGGATAGCTCTACAACTAGTTTTATTTGTAATGTGATTGTAATTTGCAACATTGTTTAAAAATCAATGCACGAAGCAGTTGCATCTTAGATCATGTTAAATTTCAAGTGATCGAAAGGTCAATATTTTAAGCTGAAAGACGTTTCACTGTGTGACTCGTTTCGTGTCAATTCTATGGGCAAAATTCAATAAGTATCAGTATTGAGAACAAATAATTACGCTTGTGGGAAAAATGATCAATGTTCAGGCTAAGGCTTTATTAAAGACGAAGGGTGATTGTGAGGGAGATAAAACCAGAGAGAAGAGACAGCTGGCATTGATTAAATGACCTATGTTAAGCACGAGATTTCGTTGCCTATGAAGGATGAGAGGGAAAGAGGAGAAGTTTAATATTGTGTGATTAATTAATGTTCACTACGAAATTTTATTAGAATCGAGTGTGATATAGGGAGGGATAGAGGAGACAATTAGCATTGAATGAATGACCGATATTGAGAATGAGATTTTATTAGCGATGGAAGGTGAGGGAGAGAAAAAAAGAGTGCGGAGACAGTTAGCATTGTGCGAATGATCGATGCTAAGCACGTGATTTCATTGGCGAAGGAGAGTGATAGAGACAAAGCTAAAGAAATAGAGAGAAGAAAATTAGCATTAGGTAAAGGATCGATGTTAAGCCCGTGTGTTTAGGGTGGTGGAGATGGTGAGCGAGAAGAAGAGAGCGAGAAAGGAGACTTTTATCAATGTTAGAAAAACTAATGATGAGCGCGTTTTTAGTGGTAGTGTAGAGTGTGGCAGATAAAGAGAAGGAAAGAAGAGACGGCAATGGGTGAGTTATCGATGTTAAGAACGTAAGTTTTGTATTGTGGGAGAGATAATGGATTTGTTAATTCCCATCACACCTTCTTGTCTTCTCGTCTTCCTGGAATTTATTGTGATTTACAAAGAATCCTGCATTCCTCAGCTAAGAGAAAATCAAGTATCGCCACGTACCAGCTTCTACGTCTCTTTCATTGCTGACGATTTCGCGTTGCTTGACATCAACAGCAGTAGACTGCTATGCCATCATCACCGCCCACTGCAGTACTCAGCCCTTCTTTATTCAACAGTGCATAGCAGACATACATAAATATAAGACAGCGAACAATGAAAGGAGTCTTCTCGGTAGACAAGATTGCAAAGTTAGGCAGAAAAATTGGAACACACATTTATCAAGGAAAGTTATTGCAGCTGCAGATGGAATCACCGCCTTCCCCTGTGCATTAGGATCAACGACAATCAGAGCACAACTGAAATACAAGACCAACTTTTAACCTGGACACCCAGGAAATGATGAGTTGAATGCTGTTAAGTCTAACAAAGCAATGCGGAAAGCAGCTGCATCCATGCTGTCATTTTATCGTTTGTGGTAATGTTGGAAATTAGTAAGGTTTTTAAGTAACGAATAAATTTTAATGAGTAGCATTTTGGGGTTGATACGCTAGTCAATGAAGCCCGTTCATCACCTGGCCTTAATGCATTTTAACTCATTTTTCCTCTCCCTTACTTATAATCTCATAATTAGTCTTATCTCACATTTGCCAACACTTGACAAACGACTTTAGGCAAGTTTAGGTGTGTAAAAATCCCGTGCTTTCTTATTCTTCTCGAGAGTGTGCAATAGCTGCGATCTTAAGGTGAGGCTTCTTCACATCCGTAAGCTGTGTCTAAGGGCAGCATCAATAGAAGGGCGGAATGACATTTTCACCCAGTACATATGTGTGGCAAGCACCAGCAGTTGTGAGTTGCTTCAAAGAAATTCAGTGTTGTGGGTGACGACGTGGGTGGTGTTGTGTGTTCTCACACAAAGACCCACCAGAAACGTGTGGGCATATGGAATATATGCCGAGATCTGGGCCAAACCACTTATACCCGCGACAGTTCTTGCATGCCAATCAAACCAACACTAAAGCGACCGTAGCTGTGAGCGAAGTTATGAAGATTTTCGATACCGCATTTCGCACCATTGTCAATTTCGTGTCCGCAAATTGTTTACATTTGCAATTTAATTAGGCGTCAATAACTGCTGACAAAGCCCAACTTGCAAAAGGGAACAAAAGACTTTGCTTTCTCTATGCACTGTTGAATTGAAGGTAGTGGTATACTGCATTTGTATGCAAATCAGGCGACCCCACATTTCCTTCGGAGCGAAATTAGTAGAACGTCCCTTCCAAACTCCTCTGTCACTCATGCGGGAGTGCACGTTAAAGCGGTTCCCTGCTTCGCTGTTTATGGTCATCAGTGCAGTTCTGACCTGATGCAATAAACTTCACTGATTTTCCTCAAACCATGTTCTTGCAGTTTGTGACGTTGACTGCTTAATTTTTACAAATCTTCTACTCCTTTGAGTCCAAATCATCCATTCCTTCCTTTACTATCCCACTCAAACGCCCCAATCATGATAGCAGTGTCCAATTTTCGCGACTGAACATTTCCTTTCACGTGGGATTTCTGCATGTCTTATACGATGATGAGAAAATGGTCGCATTCACGGCTTTGTACCAGTGATATCACCCGATGTTTTACCCATCGGGCTTTGCCAGTTTGCAGCACAACCTCTACTTCCTTTCCCTTCATGTAATTACAGTTTGAAGGAAAATATTCGATGAGTCTGCAATTTATCTAACCATTACCCCACTCCAAAAATAGCCCCAACGTTTGGCTTATTTTTGTATTTGACTAGTCCATTTTCTGAGATTATTTATGGTGTAAAAGATATTTAACTTTGCACGCTTGAATGAAAGTGGACTGA
The DNA here is from genome assembly GCA_036345935.2 of Taenia hydatigena. NCBI lineage: Eukaryota > Metazoa > Platyhelminthes > Cestoda > Cyclophyllidea > Taeniidae > Taenia > Taenia hydatigena. The sequence goes on along the minus strand of JADWOT020001740.1, from coordinate 4,991 downwards.
AGCAAAAGTCCTTCACATTTTCTACGCGCTGCTTTAAATAGCAGTCCAATTAAAGTCGAAACCGGTCGTCCGCATGTTCTAAACCTCCAAGTCAGCTGGATTCCCTTAAAATAAGAACCCAATAAGTAAGTTTGCCTTTGCGCCTTTTATTATTTACTTTCATTTTAATACTATAAGCCTGGACGAACCCTCGCATCAAGCTTCATTTCAAATGATCACAGCATTTAGGTTCTCATGCAGATTATTGGCGTGACCAGGCTATGAATGTCTATGAAAGCGCACATAATCGTCGTTAAACCTTATCTCTACAATGAAGTTGTGTGCGAATGTCACTTAATCAATGGTTTTAAACATCGAAAATAGCCAGCATTTTCGTCGTACCAGCCACCTGTTAACTACGCGTGTCGAGGTGGAGGCTGCGAATACACGCGTTTCCTGTCACTATACCATGGTATCGGAACCGCTGTTTAGCACAGGGCGAGATTTAAGGGATTCGGAGCAGTAGAACCCTTGGTTCGTTGACCTGCTACAGCGGAAACCGCAGCCACTGAAGTGGATGTCAGGATGGAGTGAGAATGCGTCAGTGGATTGTTCCAGAGTTAGAGTCGCATCGCCGTTGGCAACTGCTAGAAATGAGAAATTAGTATACAATTAAGACAACCGGCGGTTTTGTCAACACGACACGAGTCGGTCGCACACGTCTTCTCTCTATTTCCTTGTCAACGATGCGTGTTTCTTCACTGTATTTGCACTCATATTTTCGCGCTTTCTCCTCTCCTGATTACAGCGCTTTCAGTTTTTCTTATCAACATCGGACCTTTACAATTAAATTAGTTCACAGATCTGCACTCCTCTGCTTTCCTCTCCATGCAAACGATGCTGTACAGAACACGAGGACGTTCTTGATACTCGAAGTTCACATGCAGTCTCACGTTTGTTTGCATCCAAAGGGGTCTGGATCCTTGGTAGTTACGGCTGCATAAAGTAGGGCATCACATGCACCTACAAACTTCGTGGCATGTTAGCTGACCTGCTGGTTCCCCAAACTGTCCAGGGTGTTACCGTGAGTAGGTTTGTTCACTTACGCCTATTTATAGTTTTTTCGTCTACGACGCTCGAATGATGATCGGCAGACCCAGAGTATAAGTCGAATTCTCAAGAGCCAATGAAGAGGTTTAAATCTGATTACCGTTGAATGATGAGAATTAAAGCAATGCGCACGCAAATTTGTAAAATCGAAGTCTAGAAATGACTTTCTCTTCAGAGGCGAAACAGGCTCCAAATTGTGAGGTTCTCGTGTTGTTGGGAAGCCGTTCGGTGTCTCATATCCATTAGAATACGAGTACAAGGAGACTTTTGTAAGTAAGCTACTCTAGTTCAGTGGGTACACAATTTTGAATTACGCATGCTGAGATGCATTTCGGGTACATAGAGGTCGAGATTAACATTGTGCTGATTGGCCACAGTGTTTCAACATTACTTTTGTTGCATTTAGGCTCCAGTAGTGTACACCTCAACAACTGCCCTCAAGATGTTTATTAAGTGCCACAGGTGTGTGGCCTTCGACAAATATTGGGGTAGTCCATGTTATTGGGGCGAAAGTACGCTCACCTCTCCCCACTACTCTTTATTTGATCCCTGTTTTACTCAATTGAATCCTTTTATCTCCCAATACACTTGATAAATATCAGGCACTTAGCATTTTATAAAGCAATGTTACTCAAAAGGTAAGCTGATTGTTTAGCTTGCTAGTTGCAAAATTAGAACACATTATACCCTTAAAACGAAATAAACTATCGCACTCTAAATTATTGTTGCATGATCTCATGAATATAAGCTATTCGAAACGCCAATTGTTTTTATTCTAAAAAAAGCTAGCCTTACCATTGCAGACGTGACTTAACAGGAAGCGATTGAAATCATAGACTTTGACAACAACCATAAGCGAATATCAACCACGTACTTTGTGCCAAATTGCAAGTCTCCAGTTCCCAAAGCAGGTATCATTGTTTGCCATACATAACAGCTCAGTCATTAAAATTCCTTTTAGCAATTCGAGATGGGCAACGCATCTTTCTCCGTTCGAATGTTAGGTGGTGTGGATCTAATGACGTCGTCCCCGTTTTCACGGTTTGTCAAAGGGCAGCGGACTTTTTACTTGGAATTCGGTGTTCAAGGAGCAGAAGGCGATGGATGGGTAGGCTGCTCAGTTTCCAGACTACCAAATGCTCATTTTACATATTTTCTGTAGCACTGATTCGCTAAATCTTACATGTATTCTAGACTAGGCCATGCTTTACGTAAGTGATTCGACAAGTTGCATTTGGAAGGGGACTAGGCTTGTACAGCGAGGCAACCGCGCCCGCAGTAAATCCTGGAAACCTGTGTGCTAAGAGAAATTTTATGGACACCTATTTTGTCAATGGAGAAGCTCAGATAATAAGAAAAAGCAAAGTGAGGAAGAAAACATTTCCTCACACACAAAATTCGCAGTCTTATTTAAAGCAATGATTTTATTTGTCACCACTTGATGCACCTTGTCATCATGGGTGTTATGTTCTTAATTTCGTCTGTCAGTATGATGGAAGACAAGGCCTTCGATTTGAGGATATTTTATGGAAGATTCACCCCACGAACCGACGCAAAAATGGCACTTTCATGTGGGTGACAAATGAATCGTATTTGACAGTGACTGCCGATTACACACAGAATGGAACATCACCTGAAGTGGAGGAATGCAAACGTAAGCCTAACAAGCATGTAACTTCTCTCAAGTTATCATTTTCTAAGTGAGCTGTTTTACTCGACTTTACTGCAACTCATGCTGCCTTTGATTGTCTTTAGACCCTACCACCACTTGCTTAACGATTCAGGGTCTTTATGTTGCGTTCTGCATTTTAGAGTATGGGGGAGCACGAAGTAAGTCAGTTTATCAGTAAAGATAGCACGTAACCGATTTAGAATGGCGCGAGGAAAGTCCCTGTCAATGCACTGTCCTTATTTGACATCATTTGTAAAGTAATTCACTTAAGCCAAAGTTTAGTGAAACTTAGATAATTAGCCACAAATATGCCTCAAAACCAACAACTTAAGCAATCTTGTAACAGTCTCACAATTTTGATTCGTCAATCCTAATGGTAATAAATGCGAATCATGCAACTTTTGCTTTAGGAGATACGACCACGGCAGCACCCATAAAACCATTACCGGCCTCGACGCCCTACTTGGGTAAGCGCTTATTTTACGGAATTTTCTTGACACCACCTGTGTTCTCACGCCTTTCCAACTAGCCAGGACAATATGGCGAAGATACTACTTTTGTTTTAGCTCCTGACAAAAGGGTAGCAAAATCTGTTGTTCTGTTCCACTTAAGTTACCAAAACTAACTCTGATGCGAAATTGAGTGACAATTGCCCGCATCGGAGCATCTGCAGAGACCACACCTAAATGCGCATCTCACTGCATCTCTTTGATTTTTATTTTAAACGCACAACTGCTGGACACTTTGCTTTTAGTTTGCGAACCTCTTTGCGCCATGGCCTCACCTTAATTCTTTTGCGCTTATAAACAATCTTACATGTTATGAACCCACTCTTGTTCAGTTATTATATTCACACATCATTTTTCGTAGAACAATGGGCAGTTGTGTTTGTGGTAATTAACTGCTTTATTTGGGCATAATCACCTCCATCGTACCTGCAATGACCGGCATTTCTCAATTTCCTCTCAGATGGCTAAGCGTTTCAATCCTAAAATGCTACTTATCTAAGTCTCTTTGTTACTTTGAAATCTCATTGGTTTCCAACATTACCACAAACAGCAAAATGACAGCACAGATGCAGTAGCCTTCCGCATTGCTTTGTTAGACCTAGCAGCATTTCAGTCATCAGTTTCTGGGTGTCCAGATTAAACACTGTATTTTAGTTGCACTCAGATTGTCGTTGGTCCTACTGCACATGGGAAGGTGGTGATTCCTTCGACAACTGCAATAACTTTTCTTCATAAATGTGTGTTCTATTTTATCTGCCTAACTTTGTAATCTTTTCTGCCAAGAAGACTCATGCCATTGTTCGCTACCTTATATTTATGTATACCTGCTATGCACCGTTGAATAAAGAAAGGTACAGTTCTGCAGTGGGCGGTAGTGATGGCATAGCAATCTACTACTATTGATGTCGTTTGGCTCAAAATCGCCAGCAATGAAAGAGACGTGGGAGCTGGTGTACGGCAACATTTGATTCCTTCTTAGCTGAGAAATACAGGGTCTTTTTAAATCACAATATAATCCAGGAAGACGAGAAGACAAGAAAGTGTAATGGGAAATAACAAATCCATTATCTCTCCCACAACATGGACCTCACGTCCTTAATATCCATCACTTATTTATTGCTGTCTCTTCTTTCCCTCTCTTTATCTGCCACACTCTACACTACCACAAAAAACGCGCTCATCATTGGTTATTCTAACATTGATAAAAGTCTCCTTTCTTGCTCTTTTCTTCTCGCTCACTGTCTTCACCCCCACTAAACACACGTGCTCAGCACCGATCCTTCACCTACTGCTAATTGTCTCCTCCCTATTTCTTGAGCTGTGTCTCTATCACCTTTCTTCGCCAATGAAAGCTCGCGCTCACTAACGATCATTTGCAAAATGCTAAATTCCATCTCGACAACTCACTTTATTATTCTCACACTCTCTCTCTCCATTACCAAAGTGATCTCGTGATCAACATCAGTCATTCACTTAATGTCAATCGCCTTCTCCCGCTCTTTGTCCCTCTCTACCACTCTCCTTCACCAATGAAACACGTGCTCATCATCGATCATTTGCACAATGCCAACTGTCTCCGCTCTCTTTCTTTATCTCTCCCTCACCTCCCATCGCTAATAAAATCTCATTCTCAACATCAGTCATTCATTCAACGCCAATTTCCTCCGATCTTTATCTTTCTCCCACTTCATCACCATCATTTAAGAGAAATTTCTTAGTAA
>JADWOT020000080.1:0-19000 GCA_036345935.2 Taenia hydatigena | reverse complement strand
ACATTAATTAATCACACAATATCAAACTTCTCCTCTCTCTCTTTCGTCCTCCATTGCCAATGAAATCTCCTGCTTAACATCGGTCTATCAATCAATGCCACTCTCTCGCTTCTCTATTTTTATCCCTTTGCAATCACCCTTCATCTTTAATAAAATCTTGAACTAGACATTGACCATTTGCAGGATGTTAAATGTCTTCTGCCGTTCTCCTTCACTCTCTTTCTATTATCCTCTCTCACGAATGAGCTTTTGAGCTCAACATCGGCCATTAATATAACGCTAATTTTCTCCCATCATTCTTTATCATTCTCTCCTTCACCCTCCATCACAAGCGAAATCTCAAGCTCAACACCGAGATGCTGGATACGCCCTTAGCTTAGCTAAATCGGTAAGCCGTGAGACTACCTGATGCTCAACTCTTCAACCTCAACACTGATGGCACAGAACCATCCAAGATGGTAGTTTAGGTGGCTGCACAGTGCTGTTTCTTCTCGTCTATCTGAGCTGCGGTCGCGCGCATAATCTATTCTTCAGTTTTTCATTTCTGTAGTGGTCCCTTAATTGGGACCATTGAAATGCTCTGCGTTGTTCCAAACATGGCACGTTTTGTGAGTAAGCTGAACCCCCCAACGAAGGGTTGCATTCCGATCAAATTGCCCTGAGGACTAGCCTATTGGTGAATACCATGACAGAGGGGAACAGCATCAAGAATATAAAGCGAATCGCACATCATGGTCTAGCTACTTCAACGTTGTCCAAAGACAGTCGTTATGATTTAGACACCTCTCGTCCCATATACAATGATAGTTGCTGATGTTAGGAAGAAAGTAAAAATTAGTCTACTAATCTGCGCTAAACACTTGATGATAGGCTTTCGCTTTACAAGGATAATGAATTTTGTAGCTTTAAAATGCAACGAAACAGGTTTCCTCACGAGCATATACCTTCCGCCTGCTCGGTAAAATGTGTTTTAACTTTCTCAACCTAGTCAATTTTGGCATTCCCTGTCCCTGCAGATATCAGAGTATTACCCAGTTAGGGAATCAAAGAGCTCGTGCCTTGGATAACCCTAGGCAAGTTCGGCAATGCCCCATGAATGAAATAAGAATGACTGTGTGGCCTAGATTTGTCCCTTAATTATTCCAAACAGTAAATGCTGAGTCGATTTTCCGCCTTAGGACACTACCCTCTTGAAAACATGGAATTGAACAGCAGCTCTTACGAAATGTAAGTTGTGGCAATTATGAAATTCTACAAAGGAGTTCCCGTACAAAATACACTAAAAAGAGCTTTTAAGTTAATGTTATATGAAGGGGATAGTAGAAGAGGGAAAAGGAGAAGCAGTGAGACAAAGAATGAATTTAAGTCCTGTGGAGCATCGGTAAAGGCGAAAGGATTTGCAGGTGGTTATAAGTGTGATGAGAAGGAATGCAAATTTAGGGAGCTAAAGCAACAACATGGTTACTCATCTGTGCTAGAGTGAAACGCGATGTGCCATACGCTGTGTGGGTGCAAACTTAATGAACCACCGCATCTGACGAAACACTCATTCTCGACATGGATCTAAGTCCTGGTTGACCGATGCTTTCATCCCATTCAAGGTTTAGTATAGATTTCTACAGTTCCACATTTAAGAGTAAAGTCCATTTCTAGGTTAATAAGCAACACATGATCCGGCTGAAAAAGACCGTATATTTTGTCTTTCGGATGTCTGTTTGCATAGTCAAAATCGTCATCCTTGCGTTAAGAGTCTGATTTGCAGCCCAAGCCCGCCACATCGCGGGACACCCGACTCTCCGTATCCAGGTTAAGCTTTTTGGTGTCATTCAATGGCCTTACGGAATACCTGGCAGCATCTTCACGATCGGATCAGCTTACGTTGAAGAGACGTCTGATGTCTTCAGTTTGGCCGTCGCTATCAGCAACAGCATCCTGGAAGCAGGTAGAGCTTGCATAACTTTGCTCTTTTACGAAGAATACTAGAACAGTAGTTTACTCGTGCCTTGTCTGTTCAGTGCAGACCATACACGAATGTCGGATCTCAATGACTGCTTAATAAACTTGTCACTCGTAAACACCCAATTTAGTTCTGGGAAAAATTGATCAATAGGTTAAATGGTAAGGACGCGTATAAAAAGATCACCATGGCTAAGCTCTGAAGGCTTGCCTGGACTTAGAAGAGGTCTGAATTCCGCGTATAAATGATGTCCAAAAAGGGAAACGCTGAGAAAATATCTCGTTCTGATGATGGTGACCTTCGTAAACTTTGACAAAATAATGGATAAAAATCCTATTGCGATTCATGCTGCTTACTGGTTCTAAGATTAAGTTGCATTTAGACATAACGGGTACACAATTGCTATTTGTATCTATTATTCTGGATATCGAGAAAATAGCGAACTTGTGTAAACGGCGGATACCTACCAGTGCACTAGGCGCAAAATCATCAGAGACATCTACAGAACTTAGAAAATATTGGAGAAACTCTACATTTAGTGGCTATAGTCTAGAGCTAAGGCTGACTTTGGAGAATAGCCCACTTTGATTTTGTCCATAAAGCTTCAGCTGCTTAGCACTTTGATGCTAGTACCAGGTCAAATCAAAGTTAAAGTGTTGCACAACTTCGGACGTAAACCATTTCACCTCCTTCCATGATTGCACTCATTTTTTCGTTGTTTCGTTGCAAGTGATAAGGATTATGGTGGGAGTGTAGAATACGGCCTTCCTTATTAATCCAACACGAGATGGATGGGACAGATTTAAGAAGTACATCCAGAGCTGCAACGCAGGTGCAAATTTTGTGCTGAAATGATGAAATGAAGGTCAAAAGAGAAAGTGCCTGCGTTGTGTTGCGCATATTCCAAATATCACTGAGCTTATGGACACAGTAGCCACCCCATCATGGCCTATGAACATTTTAGTTTGACCTAACCTCAGCAAACTGGTGTTTCGCATAGCATTCTACTGGTAGAGAGTGCCTTTGAATGCAGGCTTGTTCAAGCAGTCTTTTGCAATTGGGGGCCAAGTTTTAGGATTATTTGCACGATGGTCTCCCTCCTCTATGGTAAAGTGCGGTGTACAGTCGATGTCACCAGCGTATCATCCTTATCCACCTCTTTTGCTGTAATGCTACACAGCGTTTTGCAAAAATTCTGCTTTTGCTTACAGGTGTAGTGAGACTTCGGACGCTGCCTGGATGAAACTGTGCGGACATCCAGTAATTTTTCCAGACAACGCTCGTAGTAATAGTGAGGTAGCCTTGTCCAAGTAATCGAATTAACCAGGCAACAACGGCATCAAAATGGACCAATCTACAGAAAGGACGGTCAAAAATGGACTGCCACCTGATTGGCTGATAGCATTAATGGCGGCATGCAATTTACACATCATGGACCAATCTTGCTAACATTAAAATAATGATTCCATGTCAATAGATTGAGTGAAGCGTCCTGCGCATTTAACAATTTCGCTTCTCAAAGTTGAGAAAACACTGCCTTATAATACAATGGCATATATCGAAAACGAGCTTTTTAGTCCCCTCGAAACATGCACTTCGGATTTTTCGAATCTTCAAATAGGTGTGTCAGAAGAGATAGAATATTCCATTGTCTCAGTGTGAGCAATCAGGATTAAGAGCTAATGGCCCATCACTTCCAGCAAATGAGATCAGCCTTGAACGATATGAAGATGCCACCAAGGAGGTGCCGAATTATTTTGATGTATGCGTGTGCATTCTAAACGTAGGTGATGATGGAGCCTATCATGCTTCAAAACCTACTGTAAAACCAAACGCTGATGGTTCATGCAGAAAGCATATGAGGAGGGTTCCGGTCTTGGGTGTCGTCCTATCCGTTTGGATACAAATGTGATGAATACCTCAAAAAAGCAATTTTAATGGAGGAGGGGAGGTCGTGGGTACACTGTTTGGGCACAAAAATTATACCTGAGTCAACTTTATCCTGAGATAGATTTATCTGGTCGTTATACAATCCTAGAGTTAAAGTCTCGTCATGTTATCCATGGAATCCGTTTCCACATTCACTGGCGCTTTTTTAGACTATAACATCCGCAAGATGTGCAGCAAAAGCACAAATGAGAACAAAAGTTAACTGTGGTCAGTCATCGCTCTAAGATGTCGAGGACACTATGTCACAATGTATAGGGAATAGAAGTGAGCACATGTGTCTATACCAGACTCACCCTTCCCTTGTTAAAAAACTACCATGGGGCTAGTTCTTGCAATAGCTGTCTGGAGCACGGTCATCTGCATAAAGGGGCATGGGCAACTGAATTTTAACTGGGCATTGTTTTGTTGATTAGCAGCGTGCATTACTCCAATCATTTGACGCCGAGACAAATAAACGACCATTGAGCCAGGCTGTGATTAAACTGTAGACGGTCGGATAGGAGTTGACTGCATTTACCATTCACCGAACTGAAGTGGTCAGTGACTATCACGGACGGGATTTGATTGGTTTTACTGTGGGTGCTAGTGTCTGTGTTAAAACCGGGTGGGCGGAATCGACAACACTTATTTTGTGACCGACAACGATGCATTGGTGGAATCAAGTAGATTCTATATACGCAATATTTTGAATGCCTACTCTTAATAGATGTGGCCAACTTGGATGCGGGCAGCATAACTAATGAATGCTAATTTGGCTTATTTGGCAAGACAGTGGCAATATGAGGATGTGGAATCAAAAGAGGAAAAAAAGCATGACTTAATAAAAGTCGGGAACTAGATATTTTTCCATTGTGACTGTGTGTGGGTAAGTAAAAATCAAAAGATTTACATCGCTTTAATGCCTTGATTCTTACACTTTATCGGGACCATTCCAGTTAAAACCAATTTTTGCAGGGTAACTATGGTATATAAAATAAATGGCGGCATATTTAGAAATCATTTATGCAAAAGGTTAAGCAAAGGTAATCTATGCGAAGCTAGTTTTTAACATTACACTATTGTGTTCTATTAATCATCCAGCTTTCAGAAACGATTAATTGTTGCGCAGACCGTACATTCTATGAATTAATACGTATTCTCTTCCTGTCTTTCTCGATACCTCATCGCATAATAATTAGAATTGACATTTTCAGCAGCAGAGATTTCGTTGGAATCCAAGACATTTCAGTGGGACACTATCAGCTAAAAGGACATAAATCTATTTATTCGCTTTGGGCATGATTTATGCGGAAGTCAGTTCTGTGGATGTGATAACTCAGTCAAGATGTAGCAAGATCCAAAACATATAAGGGAATGCTCTGTTGCATACGCTGCCCAAAACGAGGCGCGATTTGAGTTTACTCTCAACTGAGCTGACTCTTTGGTTTCAGTGGTCTGCGCTGTGTGCTAATAGCAGAACGATAGGAAGCTATTCTTCTCAACACAAGGCGCAGCATTGACAGTTGTGGCAAGCAATAAATGTACTCCAGTTATTCCTTTGTTTCTTCATTATCAGTTCTTAAAATTTGATATTATGGAGAAAGACTACTGTTCTGCAGATGTTGTGATACTTGGGTTCTTTAAATGTGCATTGCAGGCGTGAGGCGGGAAGACAAATCAAACGGAGTTCTGCAGCAGCGACTCGATTCTCTTGAGGTAGAGAATCCAACTATACTGACTGCATCATCGATAATGATACAGGCGCCATGAACATCAGATCTCCTCACACCAGGAATGCTTGCGGGAATGCGAAGGAAAAGGAATTGCCACGAATGCCGTATTTCATCTTGGCAGATACCTTCGTTTCCTACGTGGTAAGAGGACTAGGAAAAGTTCATGCGAGACTAAACCCACGATTGATCTGTAGTTAGGCATTACTTAACCCCGCCTAATCACTGAGCACCGCCAAAATAATGAAAACTAACAGGTGAATATAGTAAACATCTAAATGTCTGGTCAGCATCGCTTTCATCCATTAGATCATTAAGTAGTCTGCTTAATAGTCAGTTTAATGGCGCACGAGCGGTGCTGTGCTACTATCATTGGCATAATAACGAGGGTGTGCTACTGGAGAGAGATGCTACTGAATAGCTAGTTAGTAAATGAGACGCTTTGCTGCCGACATCAAGAAGAATGGTAGCAAAGATTAAACAACTCGAAAACGATTTGCGCAGGTAATGCGTAGTGGTTGACGATGATTAGGTTATTTTGTTAGAACATGCTGAATAAGACAAGGAAACCTACGAAAAGAACTAAGGGCAAGGCACCTGGAGTTGACAGGCTTAAAGTGGGTGGACAGTCGCCACCGTTTATCGGTCCTTACCTTACTGGTTTTGTATGGTGAGTATCGATGCGGCTCGGACTAAGTCTACGAGCTGTCATTGTTTGGCTGGTCCCACAGGGGCCTAAAAATGAAGGAAAGTAGTGGTTAGGTTGCGACTGCAGGCCACTGTCCAGTAACTGCGTTGGATATCACACTGCAAGTGGTCTACGTAGTCCAAGACGGCAGGGATAGAAACAAAGCTCTGTCATGGTGGCCGAGAGGAAAGGATATGAATAGACCAGACCCACATAACATTCCTGCACCCCAGGTCACAACATGTTTGAAAATTCAAGGCAATTTTGCTTGGTTGTCGTGTTCTAAGAGAGCAGGTAACTGTATCGTTGCATCGCAACTTGCTAATTGCTCATTGCAAAGCAATGCATTGGTTTGGTCTGCAACATGCAGGACCACCATTACTACGGCTTGGCATGTGGCTTTCGTAGCAGTGGCAACCTAGAGCGTTCATAGGCTGAGCTCGCATTCACTCACTTTGAGTTCATTGGCATGGCCGTCCATGCCATCAAATCTCCAGACACCTTGCCTCGCATATACTCGGGTCAGCTAAAAAGGTCTGTAAGTGCTGCCTTGGCAGTCGCCGTGCTTCTGGTATTGATGGCTAATTTCTGCAGGTAATTAGACGCCAAAATAATCCAAATCCACGAAGTCAAAATTACACTTACAGATGATGCAGCGATAAATTTTCTGCGCTATTCTTCAGTAGAGCACTCTCGCGTCTCTTTAAGCATATGTGAATGAGGAGACACTTGTTTCCCAGCATTCTTGGATTTTTCCATTCATCTCGGATTCGATTCTGGGGACGCATTTCCGTCTACATTGGAACAGAAACGTAGCAAGTGCATGGGATTGGTTTTACTGGAAGGGCAAGGAGCACGGAATGCAGTTAGACCCTGCCTACTTGTGCGTTTGCGCAGCGCTCCACTTCCAAAAGTGTGTTTATTTCCTTGAAACAGTGGACGAGCGAACAGAGCTTGCAATTACTGCGACGCAAGGGGTGTTGCTGCATGCAACTCAAGTCTTTGTGCTTTTCTTTACACACTAGACATTTGCACCCGCCGTCAGCCTTTATTGACATTCCACAGCAAAATTAAAAAGAAGACTACACTAGTCATAATAAACCTTTCTTTGACGTAGATAATGGTCTGCAAATTAAAAATTGTATTTCTGTTGTGGCTCGGAAGATGGCCAGCTCAATAAGAGCAAAATAATGCACTCGTAAACTTAAGAACACGAGTAAAGTCAATGCGAAGGGCAAATGACGTAAATTGCACTCCTGACTGGAGTTTAAGTCCCCAGTAGAGATTGAATTGCTCAGTGATCTGCCCCTTGGTAGGAATTAGTGGTATTTTGGAGGGACAAAACAGCTAACAACGGACGATTAAGTAGAGCGTTAGGCTACCGAAATGTCTAATGACGCAAAGGTAGAATTCTGAGCACAATGAAGTATAGTGTAAGGAGTCAAACGAGTCCAAAGACAGTAATAAAGATCAAACAACGCGATAGTACACCACCGGACTCAAATCAAATCACATCGGTTGCATAGTGACGCTAAACTACTGGCTAGAGCTCAAGCGCATTTTTGAGATTAAATACCTGTATGGTTAAGGTCTAGGGGGTAATCTGGCTTTTTACATGGACCAATGACGCAATAACGGAGCACTAACAATGCAGAAAACTGTGTAGTATTTGACAGAAGACTGAAACCTCAGACAGGGTGCCAGGTCATCATAAGCGTTACGTGAGTTGGTAATGCGTCCTTAAACAAGGCGATTTGCATGCCTGAGGTCATACAACAAGTCACTGCTGTCCCCAGCGCTCACCATGGTCAGCCTTTGGTGTCATTCAGCCAACGGTGCCAATTATAAAATTTTCAATGTGATGAAGGGATGCTTGAAGGCTGTCACCTAGTCCCTCTGACGATTCTACACTATCTGAAGTTGCATCGAATTTCGAAAACTTATTCAGAGACAAATAATATTGTTTTTACAGTAAATATTTTAGTCAAACTCAAAAAGTTTAGTAAGTTATGAAGTGCATGTCTATAGCTCTGTGTGAATTCACAGGCACGAACCGTGGTGACTAAAAATCCTGCTGCCCTAACACAGGCGATATACACTTTGATTATTATATTAGTCGCCAGCGGCCATCAGCTTAGTAAAATCTGTCTGATTTGGTGCTGACCTGATCTGCTATGTAGAGAATCACCCGTGACCATCAAGACATCAGCTCGAAACACGGGTAATACAAATTTTCACCCTCACAACGCGTTCATTTGCTACCTGCCAAATGCTGGATACGCCTGATTATGAGTACATCGCTTGCCTGTACCTTTTGCATAAGGCTTTCCAAAATTCAAATGCATTTTTCCACGAGATATGAATTCACGTTTGCCAGTGAATGTGGCCACTACTTAAACTGCATTTAATTGACACTTCCAAGGTTGATTACCTCTTGCGTCTCAACGGCGAAGACTATTTGAAGTGGACCACTTCATCTCACACACCTCGTTTATATCTATCAATAAGCAAATTTATCATCCCCTACGCAAACTCATTCAATCCTCACGTTCTTCTGTTTGCAAAAAACCACAAAAAAGGAAAAAATTACAAGTGATGTAAAATTAACAGAAACATACAATGCTGCAGAGACTCCACCATAGCTTGGCAAGGAAGACGTAGGCATTGGAATCAGTAAGGATTCAGGTTTTAGGGGGTTTTATGCTGTTCCGCGTTAGAATGTTGCCGGAAGACACAATTAATCTCTCTAGTATCCCCTCTCCTTCTTGACGCTTGGACTTTATGAACTTCACGATGGCAGCGTTGTTTCTACACCGACAAATGCACATAAAATCCGTTTTGGACAGCGAACCTCTCGTCTGCATTCGATCCACACATCATCGGCACTCGGACCTGCTAAACGAAAACAGCAAGCATGGGTTAGGAGCAGCTTTGTTCAATACGAAGAGAATAAGGTCTAAACAGAGGTGATGGTTGCAATAACAACATCTTAGTAGAGAACCGGTCCACTTTCTTTCTTCCTTTTCTCCTTTATTTACTTCACATTGCGTGTTGCAGTTGTCCATGCACCTGCGAATGCAATCTGCGAGGCTTCATTTTTTACTACATCAGCAGTGGTGCACTTAGTCTTTGGATTGCACGGTCGATCCCATTCTGACCTAATTGCACACTACTGCTCCTAATGTCACTGCTTCATTCTTTAGCACTACTTAGTTCAAAACAGCAGTTTACAACTCATTCTGGACAACAGTTTGGATTAGGCACAAATGAGAAGGAAAGTCACGTAGCAGCACCATTGGATTACTTAAAGTGGCCTCAATGAGCGAGTCCAGATGATGCGTTTAAATCACTAACCCCACGAAGCAAAGTCGCGGAACACGACCAAGACGCAGTCCTAGACTTCAGCTCATCAATAGCATCCACACTTCAAAAAATTCTCCTAAAAAATCGTGCAAATGCTAAGTAATATATATTGCATCGTCAACAGCCATTTAGGGTAAAGGTATAAAAAGTTTTTAGGCCAAATACACAAATCCTAGTGCTGAACGTTTTTGCCAGAGACTAGGATAATGGCAAGAATGGGTAGAACGCTTCATTGAATGATTGCTATAGAGTAAGATAGCGCAGATTAAGTTGAGATTGCTCAAGACAGTGTGCAGTGGCACAGGCCATTTCGGCTTAGCTAACAAACCTGGCGCTGCACAGAGACGACGACGCATGAGGAGGATCTGCTTCCACCATCTGCAACGGATGTCTTTGATACAACTCGAATAGCCTCTTTGTCATCAAGTAGCTCCAAATCCAACTGTAACGAAACGGATGAAATTCATCACAATATACTGCTGCGTTTTCATTTACTTCTATCTGTCTGTTGGTACTGTAGACTACCCTTCTCCTCCATTACCCCTGATTTGAGAATGTTGGATGTTTCTTGACATCTTTGTTATAAGCACAGAGAGAACATGAGGTAGCGGAGTCGCAATATTCACGACGATAGTGTTCCAAACTTAGGAGAGCAACCACGTACTTCCACGACCATGGTTAAATCATCCTCACGCCTACAAGGCATATTTAAAGAACCGCAACAGTTATCACTACTATCATCATCAGTGTTGAAATTAACAGCGGCATCGGTGTCATACGTGTCTCTACTAAATTCAATCAAGCATTGCTACTGCTCTCTAGTCCTTCTCATGACAGCCGCAGATGCTGTCTAACATGCAGGTAGGCAAAGGAGCGAATGCTCGAGCGCACCAAAGGATTTTGCTAATGGATATTAATTAAAGGAAAGAGGAGGAAGCAACACATAATATGCACCGCTAAATGACCAACACCAGATCACATGCGCAACTACAGCAGACAACAGGCAATAGAGATCAGTTTGCCTCAAATTACCACGCCTGCTTAGATGCTTATAGCACCAATAACAAATAATTTTGACCAAAACAAATTGTCACGATGCAGTTAAATCTGGTAAACTTGCAAAAGACAAAGGCTCTATCAAAACATTTGATGTGAAGTTTTCACACCTAGAAGTCGTTCATTGTAAGTTCTACGATCGCAAAACAGCATTTGAGAAGTGACACAAACCACAAAAGAGCTGCATTCCCTTTTGAATGCGTCTGCGAAAAAAGAGATGTTAAATGACAAGGATGAGTGGCACCGAAAACAGGAGGAAGATGAAGGTGAAAGCTGTTTAAAGGAGGAAAAAGGAGAGATGGTTTTAAATGTTGGTGCTGCAAGAAGTAAGTGATGATCGCCTTGATGATGCGGCAAGAAAATGCCTAGAGGAGACACTGAAGATGCAGATAGTGCCTGATGCAGGTAGCCACCCTAGGAGAGAAGCCATGGCGACATGACCGACATTTATTGAAGAGAATGATGAGATCCAATGCCTGATCACAGAAGAAGGCTAGCGAATATCTTCGATTTAGCGTTATAGACGACATTACTTAAGTGTTTTGCATGCTTCATCGCTTTGTGGCAACTTCTCGCACGGATAGCGCTGCAAGAAAACGGAAGAATGAAAAGAAAGAGGAGTGAGGGTCCCAAGTTGGCCAAACAGACAAATGCCGATGCTGCAAAACAGGTACTATTTAAATGGTGGGCAACGACTCGCTGCAGACCTGATTAAAACGAGGCCATTCCTTTGTTTAGCTTTAAGCCATTAAAATAATCGCATGGCATGTCAAAACCGCACTTCTGCACCGCCGTTTGAACCACACCAACGGCGCACTAAGACGAAGATTACGTGAGGTCTGTAACCTAAACCTTGGAGTGCATGACGAAGTAACCACATCTATGAGTGCGTGTTTTGTTCACTTGCAAATGGGCCACTAGAACTCGTCATTGTTAAAACAAATTTGTTGAATTCATTGCGTCCAAAATTAAGATGAGAAGCAATATGCTGCTCCTCCTATTGTTGGACCGACTTCACAAGCAGTTTTTTTAGCTTGCTGGTAGCATACAGCAAAAGTTGAGTGTTTGTCTACATTGTCACAATTTTAAGATTCTCGCAGTTTTACAAACGGTGATATGATATAAAATAATGACTGATAAATAAAAATTCACTTTAAGTTATCGAAGAAAGAGGCGTTTAGTAAGATTTCGCTACAGACCTCGTCTGAAGGGGTCAGCATGATTTCAGTAGCCTTTTTTATTTGCGTTTAAGCGTTTGCACCGGGTGGATGGGTCGGATCGTCCTTGAATGCGTAAGGAAACATTACCAAGAGAGCGGGAGCAGAACTGATGGGAAAACTAATGTCGGTCTACTAAAACAATAAAATAAGGAAAAGATGGGTATTGGGTCTCATCGAACGCTTTCTATTAACAGTGTGTTGTCTCCGCAATGCTGTAGGCTCTTGTGCAAATGCAGTTAGGTAGGACATGATGCAGAAACATTTGAATGCACAACCTAAGAGCGCCTAATTTTGAACAAACTGGACGTCTGTAGGACTACCGAATCTCCAAAGCCGGTTTCCGGAGGACACTGGTGAATGCTCATTCATTCAAAACAAGAGTTCTGAGGAGCTGACTATCTTTGCCATTGTTCCCATAAGATACGGGACCACATTGGGTCTCTGCTGCTGCTCTATGTCGAGACGAGCTGACTCTAATGCCCTGTCACCAGCTCAAAGCCCTACTGTATGCATCGTATGCATTCCACTCAGATACTATCCAATTCCATCCTCTGGTTAATCGCAAAACGTCTCGGATCGGGCATATTGGCAACCGTGTTCCTGCTGTTTTTATTTTTGTTGCGCTAAAACACGGATTGACTATGGCATACTTGTAATTCCTTAAGAAAACTTGGGGAAGGATATATTTTCAGAAATCGAGCTCTTGAGGACTAACCTTTTTAATCTACAAACTAGAAGGCCCCATGGAACAAAACTGCAGGAAATACTGTGGTCATTCGAATTGAGATGCATTTCGTGGGTTCGAAAAGATTTTTAGAATTGGGATCTTTCTACAGGTGCATAAAATGAAGGCAAATACTAAAAGATGCAGAGGTCAGCTTACTTACTTGGTTCTTATTTTGGGAGGATCCAGCTGATTCGGAGGTTTAGAACATGTAAACGACCGGTTTTGACTTTAATAAGGCTGCTCTTTAAAACAGCGCAAAGGGAAAAATACAGAAGATTGTTTGCTATAGTCCACTTCCAAGCAAGGATACATTCAAATTCTAGGCTACAAATCTAAATGCTCCACACTGCACGCAAACTCAGCAAATGGACTAAGTGATTGTAAAAAATAGTTCAAAAACCTAGGCTGTTGGTCTTGGGGTTAGGCTAAGGATTGGATGAATCTCAGACTTATCGAACAATTCCCTTAACACTGCGATTAGTAAGAAGACAATGAAGTAGAGGCTGTGCTACAATCTCGCACTTGAACTATGAGTTCGTCGTAAATGTAGCCATGTTCTCATCATCGTGTAAAGCATTCGGAAATCACACATTGTTAGGAAGTAATGGACGGTTGGGACAGAAAAGGGGAAGATTTGTGAATTAAGCAGTCAACGCTACAAAGTGCGAGAACATGATTTAAGGCAAGTGCGTGAAGTTCATTGCATCTGATCAAAACTGCACTGATAACCATAAACATCAAAGCAGGGAACCGTTTTAACGTGTACTTCTGCATGAGTGACAGAGGAGTTCAGAAGGGAGGTTCCATCGGTTTTGTTCTGTAAGAGGTGTGGGGTCACCTGATTCGCATACCAATGCAGTATGCTACTACCTTCAACTCAATAGTGCATAAAAGAAGTAAAGTCGTTTCGTCCCTTATAATCTTTAAGCTTTGTTTGCAGAAATAAGGGCCAAATCAAATTGTAAAAGTTAGCGATTTACGAACACTAAATTTGCAATAGTACAAAGTGCAGCATCAAAAATCTTCATAACTTCGCTAGCAGCGACGGTCGCTCTAGTGTTGGTTTCATTGGCATACAAGAACTGTCGCGGGTACAAAAGACAAGGGGTTGTTAACAAAGGTGGCAGTATGGCTTGTAGGTTCAACGCATTTAGTGTGTAATCTGGCATTGACTCTAAAATTGCGCATTTTTATATGCACCTGTGTTATAAATGAAGGTAACGGATGCTGCAGCGACTAGCGGTTACACATGAAGTAAGTGAGCCAGAATGGTGGCATTGCTAATAGCCGCTATCCATCTGCAATCGTTAAGTCTGTTTGCCATCTGAATGGGCGTAAAAAGGACTGCATTGATAGCTAATTTGAAGTGGTTCAAGCATGAGCAGTATCTTCTTACCACGCAGGCTGAAACCCTTCTTCAAATCACCACTTCAATTTAATAATTAGTGGTTTGCAGATTGTGTATGCTGCGAAGCACTTCTTATTCCAGAATGGAAGTTACCCCTTCAAAAGTCCACAGCATCCCACCCCGTGTTTCGAATCTTTACCTAGCCAACGAAAATAGTTTCTAACTGCAGTGACAATTGTATCCAGAATATGCTGATGTGCAGTGTGGAAATTAACGCAGTCTGTGCAGAATAGTAGGTATATTTTGGTTTCGCAGATTGAACTTTAGCCGTAAAGATTAATTTAACCAAACATTTAGAGACATTGATTTTATTTGATTCGTAAGTTTAAGGCGCCATTTTTGTTGACTTTAGCAGCCAAGGTTTAGTGGTTCGGCATTGATCTCGACATATATTTCGTATACCCACACGTTTCTAGTGGGTCTTTGTGTGAGAACACGCAACTCCACCCACGTCGTCACCTCATAACACTGAATTTCTTTGAAGCAATCCACAACTGCTGGTGCTCGTGACACATATGCATTGGGTGAAAATGTCATTCCACCTTTCTATTGATGTTGCCCTTAGACACAGCCTACGAATGCGAAGAAACCCGATATTAAGGTCGCAGCTATTGCACACTCTCGAGAAGAATTAAAAAGCACAGGATTCCTACACACCTAAACTTGCCCAAAGCCTTTTATGAAGTTTTGGCAAATGTGAGACAAGACTAATTCTGAGAGTATAAATGAGAGAGAAGAAAAATGAGTTGCAATGTATTAGGGCAAGGTGATGAACGGGCTTCACTGACTAGCGTGAACTAAGTGATTGCATTGCCGATCACTGTCTCGCCTTGTATATTTCTGTAACATGTTAAGCGAAGCAATAGAAGTCCCAGCACCGAGTACTAGAAAGAAAGCGCAGAGACCTGGTTGATATCAAGCAACACGGTAGACGATTTATTTCAAGCATAAGTCTACACTGCTATATGCTTCCTCTTTATCAGTAAAATTTTCAAACGATGGTGTCTGACACACTCGGGTGTCTTGAATGCGAAATGACTTCGGATGAAGAGGGCCAGTAGGTCGCAGCCCCGCTGAAACTGAGACTAGACCATTTTTTGAAGTCTACGAAATATATTACTTTTGGATATGAAGGAGTTTATTCTGCCAGCATTAAGGACTTTGGGTTTTGGTAAATTGGCTTTGAAAGTCAGGCATTTTGCACTTTCTGCGCCAACGCACCCTTACCCCAATGACCTATTTCTTTGAAGATCAAGACTGTTTCTCGCGTTGATGGCACACATAAATGAAACCAAAGTGTCACGCTGCAACGCCCGTTGACAGCGCAGCCAGTCGCAGCCTAATAAACTTGCAGATGTAAATAAGCGCAATCTTCAGATTGCAACTGTCGCACACTCCAGAAAATAAATTAGAAGTAATAGGAGCTCACACCACGAAACCTTCTCTTAATCGTTTTTGGAGTACTGATTTCAATAAGACATGAATGGAGAAAATATTTACAATCGCATATGATAGAAGCCTCAAACCACATCGCTTGTTCAACGATAAGATAAATGCGCACGGATATGGTAAAACCAAAGCAGTCACTTCACTGCCATTTTGTGCGTAGTTTATGTGGTCTCATCACCTGATGGTCTGTTAAATCCCACTTATCTCAGCACATTCACTCGCATGAGCGAGATTTTCGACGGACAGTGCTTAAAGGGGGCAAAAATGGACTTGCTTGAAGTCAGTTCACACAAGGGTACAAGCAACGATAACAAGCAGTGCTCACTTACATGTAAGATTATTCAATTTAAAATTCCCCACCTTAAATATCAATCCGCCTTAGTGCACACCTCCTCCTAATCAGCACATTTTTTATGCAACTGCCTTTCAATTTCTAGTCATATGACATCGCAATGAATCCCACGTTCGTATGATGAGGCGACGTTCCTCTACCTCAGTACATTGCAAAACTAAGCTAAATCTATCCACATTGCCCAGATACAATGAATGAACAAGGCGTTTATGGCCTTCGTGCTTACAAATCTGCCTCTTCGCTAAAGCACGGTGACTTCATAGTTGTGGCGATTGTGTTGCAATAGGAGATCCAATCAGCCTTAAGAGGTCAGTGTGGGACGTGTATAAATTCGCAAAAAAGCACGAAGGGAATAGACACAAATCATGCTGGAAGTGATTGTGGCACTACTGTGGACAGCTCAATGCTCAGGTATGCTCGCTTTCCATTTCCTCATTTCTGGTCCCCTTCTGTGTTTGCCCCTCCTCCATTTTGAAAATGTCAATACCAAGATAGAAAGAGTGTCCTAATGACTTTCCCTTTAAAGGCGAAACAGGACCTAAGTTGTGGGGTTCCCGTGTTGTTGGGAAGCCGTTCGGAGTCTCATATCCATTAGAATATGAGTACAAGAAGAACTATGTAAGTGGGACACTGTATTTTATTGGGTACACAATTTTGAATTACGCATGCTGAAATGCATTTCGGGTACATAGAGGTCGAGACTAACATTGTGCTGATTGGCCACAGTATTTCAGCATTACTTTTGTTTCATTTAGTTTCCAGTAGTGTACACCTCAACAGCTGTCCTCAAGATGTTTATCAAGTGTTACAGGTGTGTGGCCTATGACGAATATTGGGGTAGTCCCTGTTATTGGAGCGCAGGTAAGCTCACCTCCTCTCACTACTCTATATTTGGTCACTCTCTTATTCATTCGAATCCTTTTGTTTCTCAATGCACTTATTAGATATTAGACACCTAGCATAGTTCTAGGCAATGTCATCCAAAGTGCAAGCAGATTGTTTAGCTTGCTAGCTGCAAAAATGGAACGCATCACACCTTAAAAAGAAAGAAATCATCGCACCCTGAATGATTATAGCGTGCAGTCTTGGATGTAAACCAGTCAAAATGCAAATTGGCATTTGAATCAACAGGATTCAATTTGTGATCCAAACAAATGCATTTTCTGTATCTTCAATTCACTAGCATTGTTTTTATTTTAGAAAAAGCTAGCCTCACCATCGAAGACGTGACTAAACAGGAAAAGATTGAAATTATCGACTTTGGTAACTATCCGAAGCTGATATCAACCACATACTTTGTGCCAAATTGCAAGTTTCCAGCGCCCAAACCAGGTATCACACTATTTACCGCGCATTAGCAGTCCAGTCATTGAAATTCCTTGAAGCAATTCGAGATAGGCAACGCATCTTTCTCTGTTCGAATGTTAGGTGGTGTGGACCTAATGACGTCGTTCCCATTTTCGCGGTTTGTCAAAGGGCGGCGGCCTTTTTACGTAAATTTTGGTGTTCAAGGAGCAAAGGGCAATGGATTGGTAGGCCGTTCAGTTTCTAGACAATCTATTGCTCATTTTACATATTTTCTGCAGTACTTTTCGATTAAATATTTCATGTATTCTAAAATAGGCCACACTTTACATAAGTGAATCAAAAAATTGCATTTGGAAAGGGACTAAGCTTCTACGCCAAGGCCACCCCTCCTGCAGTAAGTCCTGGAAACCTGTGTGCTAAGAGAAATTTTATGGACAATTATTTTGTCAATGAAGAAGCTCAGATAATAAAAGAAAGCAAAGTGAGGAAGCAAACATTTTCTCTCATAGATCTGCGCATGAAACTCGCGGCTCTATTTGAAATATTCTTTGTATTTACCATTGCTTNTCACATTTGACAACACTTCACAAGCGACTTTAGGCAAGTTTAGGTGCGTAGAAATCCCGTGCTTTCTAATTCTTCTCGAGAGTGTGCAATAGCTGCGACCTTAAGATGGAGCTTCTTCACATCTATGGGCTGTGTCTAAGGGTAGCATCAATAGAAAGGCGGAATGACATTTTCACCCCAGTGCGTATGCGTCACGAGCATCAGCAGTCGCGTATCACTTCAAAGAAATTCAGTGTTGTGGGGTGACAACGTGGGTGGAGTTGTATGTTCTTACACAAAGACCCACGAGAAACGTGTGGGTATATGGAATATGTGCCGAGATCAATGCCGAATCACTAAACCTTAGCTGCTAATGCCAAAAAAATAACACCTTAAGCTTACGAATTAAAATCTGTCTCTAAATGTTTGCTTAAATTAACATTTGTGGCAAAATTTCAAGTATGCGTTAAACTCCACACTGCCAGTCAACACATTCTGGATACAGTTGTCACTACAGTTAGAAACCGTTCTTATTGACTAAGTGAAGACTCGAAACATGGAATGGGATACTGTGGGCTAATAAAGGGGTAAATTCAATTCTGGAAGAAGACGTGCTTCTCAGCACACACAATCTGCAAACCACTAATTATTTAATTGAAGTAGTGATTTGAAGGAAAATTTAAGCCTGCGTGTTAGAAGATGCTGCCCATGCTAGAACCATTTCAACTTAGCTATCGATGCAGTCATAGTTACACCTTCGCAGATGGATTGCAGCTATTAGCAGCGCCACAAATCTAAGCCACGTGTTTCATTTATGCGTAACCGCGGGTTGTTGCAGCATCCATCACCTGCATTTTTAATAAGAGTACAGATGAAAACGCGCAATTTTAGGATCAATGGCAAATTGAACACTGAACGCTTCGAACCTACTCGTCTCCCAGCCATCTTTATTGACAAGTCCTTGTCCCTCATACCCGCGGCAGTTCTTGTATGCCGATTCAACCAACACTAAAGCGACCGTAGCTGTGAGCAAAGTTATAAGGATTTTCGATACCGTACTTTGTGCTATTGCCAATTTCGTATCCTCAAATTGTTTACATTTGCGATTCAATTAGGCGTCAATAACTGATTACAAAGCCCAATTTGTAAAAGGGAACAAAAGACTGCTTTCTCTCTGCAGTATTGAATTGAAGGGAGTAGTATACTGCATTGGTATGCAAATCAGGTGACTCCACATCTCCTTCGGAGCGGAACTGATAGAACCTCC
>JADWOT020001860.1:0-67345 GCA_036345935.2 Taenia hydatigena | reverse complement strand
CTCCTGAACTCCTCTGTCACTCATGCAGAAGTGCACGTTGAAACGGCTCCCTGCTTTGCTGTATTTTGCCATCACTGCAGTTTGGATCTGATGCAATAAACTTCACAGATTTGCCTTATACCATGTTCTTGCATAATTCACAAATCTTCTACCCCTTGGGTCTAAATCTTTTATTCCTTCCTTTGCTATCCCACTCACACGCCTCAATTATGTTAGCAGTGTCCAATTTTCACGACTGAGAATTTATTTTCACGTGTGATTTCTGCATGTCTTATACGACGATGAGAAAGTGGTCGCATTCGCGTGTGATTTCTGCATGTCTTATACGACGATGAGAAAGTGGTCGCATTCGCGGCAAAATCAGAGTTTAAGTGCTTTGTACCAGTAATCTCACCCGATATATTACCCATCAGGCTTTGCCAGCTTGTAGCACAACTTCTGTTGTTATTGGGCATTGGGCTGTCAATGCCAAGATAGGAGGAGTGTCCTAATGGCTTTCTCTTTAAAGGCGAAACAGGCCCCAGGTTGTGGGGTTCCCGAGCTGTTGGAAAACCGTTCGGAGTCTCGTATCCATCAGGATACGAGTACAAGAAGACCTACGTAAGTGAGCTACCGTACTTTAATGGGTACAAGATTTGAATCATGCATACTAAAATGCCTTTCGGGTACATGGAGGTCGAGATTAATATTGCGCTGATTAGCCACAGTGTTTCAGTATTGCTTCCGTTGGATTTAGGCTCCAGTAGTGTACACCTCAACAGCTGTCCTCAAGATGTTTATCAAGTGTCAGAGGTGTGTGGCCCATGACAAATATTGGGGTAGTCCCTGTCAATGGGGTGAAGGTAAGCTCACATCCTCTCATTACCCCATATTTGGCCACCGCTTTATTCTTTCAAACCCTTTTATTTCTCAATGCACTTATTAGATATCAGACACTTTGCATTTTACTAAGCAATGCCACTCGGAACGTAAGTTGATTGTTTAGCTTGAAACTAAATAAACTATCGCACTCAAATTATTGCTGCATGACCTCTTAGATGTAAGCTCATCGAAACGCCAATTAGCATTTGCCCTAACGGGAATCAATTTGTGGTGTAGCTGAATGCATCTTCCATGTCTTCCATTCCCTGGCATTGCTTTTATTCTAGAAAAAGCTAGCCTCACCATCAAAGAGGTGAATAAAGAGGCAAGAACTGAAATTATGGACTTTGGCAGCGATTTGAAGCTAATATCAACCACATACCTTGTGCCAAATTGCAAGTTCCCAGCTCCCAAAGCAGGCATCACATAATTTCCCACACATAAGCAATCCAGTCATTAAAATTTATTCAAGCGATTCTCCTTGATACGTTAGGCGGTGTGGATCTAATGACGTCGTTCCTGTTTTCGCGGTTTGTCCAAAGGCGGCGGCCTTTTTACATAAATTTTGGTGTTCAAGGAGCAGAAGGCGATGGATGGGTGGGCTGTTCAGTTTTCATACTATCTATTGCTCATTATACATATTTTCCGTATTGCTCGTCGATTGAATATTGCATGTATTCTGAAATAGGCAATGCTTTACATAAGTGAATTGAGAAGTTGCATTTGGAGAGGGACTAAGCTTCTACACCAAGGTCACCCCCCCTGTAGTAAGTCCTGGAAACCTGTGTGCTAAGAGAAATTTTATGGACGATTATTTTGCCAATGAGGAAGCTCCAATAATGAAAGGAAGCAAAGTGAAGAAACAAACATTTTCTCCCATGGGTCCGCACATAAAATTTGCAGTCCTATTTAAAACATTGATTTAATTTGCCACCACTCGATGCACTTTTGCTAACATGAATGTTGGTTCTTACTTTTGTCAGTCAGCATGATGGAAGACAAGGCTTTAGATTTGAGGATATTTTATGGAACATTCTTCCCACGGCCCGACGCAAAAAATGACACTTTCATGCGGGTGACAAATGAATCGTATTTGACAGTGACCGTCGATTACACACAGAATGGAACATCACCTGAAGTGGAGGAATGCAATAGTAAGCCTCGCAAACATGTAACTTCTCTCAAGTGATCATTTCCTAAGTAAGCTGTTCCACTCGACTTTACTGCAATCCATGCTGTCCATGATTGTCCTTAGGCTCTACCACTACTTGCTTAACGATTCAGGATCTTTATGATGCGTTCTGCATTTTAGAGTATGGAGGAGCAGAAAGTAAGTCAGAATGAAGTGAGAAAAGGTCTTGTCAATGCGACGCCCTTATTTGGCATCATTTGTAAAGTACTTCACTTAAGCCAAAGCTTTGTGAAATTTAGATAATTAGCCACAAGTATGCCTCAAAACCAACACCTTAAGCAATCTTGTAACAGTCTCACAATTTTGATTTGTCAATCTTAATGGTAATAAATGCGATTTATGCAACGTTTGATTTAGGAGATACGACCACGGCAGCACCCATAAAACCATTACCGACCTCGACGCCTTACTTGGGTAAGTGCTTATTTCACTGAATTTTCTTGACAATACCTGTGTTCTCGCGCCTTTCCAACTAGGCAGGCCAATATAGCAAAGCAACTACTTTTGTGTTAGCTCCTGACAAAAAGGGTAGCAAATTCTGTTGTTCCGTTCCAATCCAGTTGCCAAAACTAACTCGGGTGCAAAACTGAGTGACAATTGTCCGCATCGGAGCATCTGCAGAGACCACACCTAAATGCGCACCTCACTGCACCTCTTTGATTTTTATTTTAAACGCACAACTGCTAAACACTTTGCCTTTAGTTTGCGATCCTCTTTGCGCCATGGCCTCACCTTAATTCTTTTGCACCTCTGAACAATCTGACATGCTATGAACCCACTCTTGTTCAGTTATTATATTTACGCACAACGATTTTCGTTGAACAATGGGCGGATGTGTTTGTGGTGCTTAACTGCTGCTTTTGTAATTGAACAGCAATGTCGTATGGTAAGTTGACACATTTGGCTTTATTTGGGCATTATCATCTCCATCGCACCTGCCAAAGTCCACATTGGCAATGTTAGTTTTCCCTGATTTCTAAACACGTACTATTACTCCTGATCTGCACGATCGGTGGTTGCATAGTAAATAGCGCTTGCAATGACCAGCATCCCTTCATTTCCCTCTAAATGTTTAAATATATGTTCATTCTAAAAACGCCACTCGTGTAAATCTATTTGTTACATTGAAACATTTTTGGTTTCCAACAATACGACAAATGACAAAATGACAGCACGGATGCAGTAGCCTTCTGCACTGCTTTTTTAGACTTAAGAGCAATCTACTCACCGTTTTCTGGGAGTCCAGATTAAACACTGTCTTTATTGTAGTTGTGCTTAGATTGTCGTTGGTCCTGGTGCACATGAGAAGGTGGTGATTCCTTCTACAGCTGCAATAACTTTTCTTCATAAATGTGTGTTCCACTTTTTCTGCCTAACTTTGTCATCTTTTCTACCAAGAAGACTCAGTTTATTGTTCGCTACCTTACATTTGTGTATACCTGATATGCACTGTTGAATAAAGAAGGGTAGAGTTCTGCAGTGCGCGGTTGCGGCGACATGGCAATCTACTGCTCTTGATGCCATGTAGAGCGAAATCGACAGCAATGAAAGAGACGTAGGGGCTGGCGTGTGACAACATTTGATTCCTCCTTAGATGAGGAATACAGGTTTCATCGTAAATCACAATAAGCTCTAGGAAGATGAGAAGACAAGAAGGTGTGACGGGAAATAACAAGTCCATTATCTCTCCCACGACATGCGACTTATGCACTTAACATCGATCACTCATCCATTGCTGTCGATTCTCTCCCTCTCTTTATCTGTCACACTCTACACTACCACTAAAAACACGCGATCATCATTGGTTATTCATCCACCAATAAGAGTCTCCTTTCTTGCTCTCTTCTTCTCGCTCACCATCTCCACCACCCTAAACACACGTGCTTAACATCGATCCTTTGCCTAATGCTAATTGTCTTCTCTCTATTTCTTTAGCCCTGTCTCTATCACTCTCCTTCGCCAATGAAATCACGTGCTCAGCATCGATCATTTGCACAATGCTAACTGTGTCCGCTCTCTTTCTTTATCTCTCTCACCTTCCATCGCTAATAGAACCGCATTCTCAACATCGATCATTCATCCAATGTTAATTTTCTCCCACCTTTATCTCTCTCTCTATCACCCTCGATTCAAATGAAATTTCGTGCTAAACACCAATTATTCACACAATACTAAACTTCTCTCTCTTATCCTCCATCGCCAAAGAAATCCCGTGCTTAACATTGATCATTCAATTAATACTAACTGTCTCCTCTCTACTATTAATCTTTCTCACAATCACCCTTCATCCTAATAAAATCTTGAACTGAATATTGATAATTTACATGATACTAAGCGTCTTCTGTCGTTCCCTTTTATTCTCACTCTATCATCCTTTATCACGAATGGAATCTCGAGCTCAACGTCGGCCATTAACCCAACGCTAATTTTCTCCCTTCTCTCTTTATTTTTCTCGCCATCGCCCTCCACCACAAATTAAATCTCGAGCTCAACATTAAGATGATGGCTACGCCCTTGACTCAGCTAACTTAGTAGTTAGGTCGTGGAACTAGCTAATGCCCAATTCGTCGGCCTCAACACTGCTGGCGGAGAACCATCCAAGATGGTAGTTTAAGTGGCTGCACAGTTTTATTTCTTCTCGACTATTTGAGCTGCGATCGTGCGAATAATCTATTCTTTGATTTTTTACTTCTGTAGTGGTCCCTTAATTAGGACCAGTAAAATGCCTCATATTTTTCCAAGCATGGCAAATTTTGTGAGTACGCTCAACCCATAGCGAGGGATTGTATTCCTATTAACTTGCCCCGAGGATTGGCGCATTGGTGAATACCAAGACAGAGAAGAACAGTATCAAGTTACAACGAATCTCACAACATAGTTCTTCGCTTCATGTCGCATTATGTCATACAGCCTTCCTTTAGATCACAGCACAGCACATCAACGCGCAAAGCAAAACAGAGCGAAGCAGTGCATACGAAGCCACATCGCTTTACCCCAAACCACCAGTTCTTTCATCGTTTTCGTGCAGATTTTGCAGTCTGCACACCAATCGACGTGTTAAGAGGAGAGAGTAAGAGACAGTCTCGAGCTTTATTGCAATAACCTCTCTTTTGTTTATTTGTTACTGCTATCATTACCTTTTCTGTTGAGTGGCATGTCATGCTAATTAAATGAAGTGCTTATGTTTTCTCAATTGTGCATATTAAGCGAAGTGTGGTGGGGTGCATCAAATCTTATGCTAGGCAAAAACTTTGAATTGCTTTCGTCAAAATTACACCAGTTAGAGTAAATAGAGATAGTAATAAGGGCAACACGTAATTTGAAGCTTGCAGGGAAATAAATCTGAACTGTGACACTTTAATTATGCATCCAGAACTGGCCTTGGACGTACTACTTGTGGTGGCCACTACGTAACGCCCAGCAATACACTTAAGCCCACGCAGATGTTTTGCTATCCAAAGAAGAGCGTAACTGTCATCAGGGGCTCTCTTTTCGGAACTACTGTGACCTAATGAACAGCTTCGGTGACCTGTACTTACAGTTGACTCAAGTCATTGATAGGAAGGGAGAACAACACTACAAACTACTAAGTAAGTACGCAAATACATTTTCATGGCAAAGAACTAAAACGGAATGAAGGAGTATCGGCAAGCATGAAGTAGGCGCTATCAAAGCTAGACCCATTTGGCAAGTTCTTAGACTCATACCACTTCCTCTTCTGGAAGATGTGAACCATTTGGTCAGAGAGGTAAATCAAGAGGAGGTTATACAGCCGTCAAAGTCACCAAAGGAGAGACGATAGTAGTCTACGATTGTGCATCGATAAAAGAAATTTAAACGACGTAAATGAGTAAAATGCGTTACCACCGCCTTACAGTAAATGCTTAATTAGCTGATCTTTTGCATGACGGAATGGTTGAATTGCTACTCCTAGAGCCGTAGTGATTTGGCTGAATAACTCGTGTGTCGTAACGATCTAATATTCGGCAGTAAAATGCAAGGAGATTTCATTTTTTTCTATTCGTGATTGATACGTGTCAGCTCAAGCATTTTCAAGGCAGAAATTCTGTGGCATACCTGACTAACAACAAACCCTCTCTTCGCATTAAGCTAAATCCTTTTTCAACTCTTCTCTTTAGATGAGTTTAAACATTGCATTGTGAACATAGTTGCAATTTTCATTTAGAACACACTCTGCTGTTATGATCTTTCTCAACTTTGATGTGCTCTGTTTGGATTCTCGTTGAAGAGGGGTCTAATATCGCACGCAGACAATTGAAAAGTTCTTCTGGTCTTGCCACAATGCTTTTCTGAGTTGAGATACACATTACTCTATTGGATTAGTAGTGCTTATGGAAAGGAAATGGATTTTGGTGGCCGTGAAGCCGACTCTTTTGTACTCATGCTACGAATCGTCGAAGACTATGTGTTCCCATCCAAACTTTGGGCAGTTCATTGCACAGAATCCATGATCCACTTATGTACTAGTTCTCTACCAACTAGGTCTTTATCACAACAATCCTTATCTGCTATAAATGGATCCTTCTCTCTTCTTTCCTTACCAACATCCATTATTTTGGTTGTGATCTTCATGCACCATTTTATACTTCCGGGTCCCACATACACCTTTTCTTACACTGCGGGTTACTCTTAGGGTCTTTGAGTTGTCGCGCTTCCCGCTATTTCTTTAGCATTCAACATTTGGCAATCAACTTACTGAGAACATTACGAAACTGCAGTGGAAGCCCATGAGAATATCAAACTACCTTTAGCCTTTTTTCGTGCAATTACCATCGAATGAAGTTTGTTAAATTTCGTTGAAGTAAAGTTTCGATTTTGACTAAAAAAGGAAAATCAGCTATTTCCGAGCAAGTGCTCAGAACATGCAGGATTCGAGCACTTAGTCTTTGAGGTGAGGTGCGCTACACAATGCAGGGAACTTCTTGAATGTTTTAAGTCTGCCGGATGTATACGAGGCTCCGTAGACATCTGGTAGGGCAACACGTAGCTGGAACACTTAGAGGATCATTAGATGCTGCTTCTACTTATTTTGGATGCAAAAAACATTAGGTTATTTAGTAATTGGTAACTTTGCTTCATGGCCAGAGCCTTGAAGCATTATTCTTCCTTTGCTGTCTTATGTCTGTCAAAGATGTCTGGTTTTGTTGCTTTTTAATCTCTGTGCCTATAGTAAAGAAATCCAGACAATGGTGATCTGAAGTTCGAAAGGGTCACCAACCAAATAGTCAGTGTGCAGACTGCAGAACAAAGAACTCGATTTGACTTTGACATATAAATAAGGGTGCAGCATATGGTTGGGACCCAAAAGCTGACAAATTAGGGCTGTAGCCAAATCAGCAACTAGGTCTTAAGCTAACATTGTGGGTGAAGTTATTATTGGCCTAGTTTGTGACTGAGGCATTGAAGTGCCTTAGCCATGCAAGCCGTGATTAGACATTTGGCCTTAAAATTCTTGTCACTGTTGACACTTCGGAATTAGGGTATGAGCGGCTTAAAGGGAAGCAGAAAAGTACTTAGTTTTTAGTTCTTTTGACAACATTATTAGTGATAGAAAGCGCGGAGAAATCAAACATTAAATATTTTGGGTTGCAGAAACCCACAGCCGATGTGGTTGACGCTGGTGTGTAAACCGGAAATCTGGCTACATCAATGCGTGGATAATAAGTTCATTTCACTCAAACAATGTTAGCAATGACTCAGCACAAAATACTCGGCAGCAAACGACATTTAATTTAGCCATAAACATTGGCACTACATGAGTTCATTGTTGCCAGCATTCATTACAGCCCCGGTAGACTGCCAGTTCTGCATTGTTGATTCTGCACAACTCCACAAGGATCACTGTAATGTGTTTTTAGATTGGTAGGTGAAAGCGGCAATTTTCAGCTTAATTCGTCTAAAAGTATGCTGCTATTGCGCAAACTGTTATACTCCGAGTGTCACTAATGATTATCACACCTACTTTCATCGAGGTCTCGAGCCTCAATTCATTGACGGAATTGCATTGGAAAAGGCGCCTGCATCCCAAGATTTCTTGTGATGTCCTTCATGCAAGGCTCAACTAAAAGCCTCCATTCAATGGACTCATCAATTTTACTTGTCATTCAGAGGATTCCAATTATTAACTCACTACAATGGTTGCTTTGATCGAATTTTTATAGTACTAACATCTTTATAATATATGAACAGCATCCCAGCTATTGAGTTGCATTACGAGCACATCTAAGCAAAAGAGATATAAAGCTTTTTCGTGCATTAGCCACTCTCCTTGTTATGGGACTACAGAAAGAACTGGTTGGCACTGGGCCATGTCTGGTAACCCCGATCTGTGTGCGCATTGGATGGTTCGCGTTTGAAACAATGGAAAATTAGCAGAATGAATCACGCATATGACTTTGAACTCAGACCAATCCTGGTCATGGAGGTACTCGATTACCACTTATTAGTGCTTATCTTGGCGCTTTTACCAGTAGCCACAACTTACTTTTGCAATTTGATCAGAGAACTGCCCTAAGAATTTACTAAATGGAATAAGCTCCTGTTGTAATTCTAATCAAATTTAGGTCTAAACAAACAGAAAATTGCGCAGCTCCATTTGCTTGCTTTGATTCAGCTTTCTTTGCCGAAATAGGTCACTTAATAATTAGCCAGGTCTAAACTTTATTGCACAACAGGGAAATATAACAGCTACCAGAGATAGAGGAAACAGCTGAATACAAAATTGAATAATCGGAGATGTGCCGATGCTGTCCCAGTTTTCGTATTGAAATCAATCGCATTACATTGTGCTCATTCCAAGGCATCAAGCGTCTTACATTTAAACCACACTTAACTGGAACGCAAGAAGTCTAACATTTGATTTGATACCAAATCCTAATTAAACTACGATTTAAATATACAAAATACTACGCAGTGTGACATCCATGCTCTCTGATTTTTGTCAACGCACAATCTTAATACAGCTTTATGACACAGATACCACGGTTTTGGAGGAGACCTACGTTTTTGGCTCTGTAGCATTTTAACAACCAGGGCCTCATTAAAACCACTTTAAGAACAAAGTGAAGTTTGCTTAAAGTGGAGTGCACTTACGATAATTTGGCATTGTGTTACCTATACAATGCCTTACGAGTACTTTGACCCAGGCTATCAATTAAAACCTAATACCATTCTGGCCTTTTCGATGGCGGAGGAACGCGGTGGTCAGCTCTTTCGCAATTACATTCCTTATTAGCATAACCTTAGGGCTTCTATCCGCAACCCCTTAGCTCTTGATATGTCATTTACAGGTTTACATGGATAGCAGAAGAAATGGCCTACTACTGGCATGGCACCTTTTTACTTTGGAATTAATATGCAGGTAGTAGAAGCTAGCAAATCACTCCTCTAACATTAACTTTACGTAAGGCTAAACCCATCTTTGCACTCGTTTTGACGACAATCTTACTTGTCTAGCTAATTTTGGCAACACGCTGCATAAACTTGGTCATTATATCTCACACATGCATTATTTTCAGGCATGGATTCATCACATCCAAAGTATCAACAGATCCACATAAATTAAGTGCATTACAGATGGCACCAGTAATTTTACGCTGCGAGTTAATGCTACCCTAATTTGTGAGGAAATGTTCTGATCCTTAGCGACGGGAATCTAATAAAGGGACAGTTATGAAATTAAATTTAATAAACAAGAAAAGGTGGAGATCATTTGGAAAGGTTGTAATCATGACAGCATACTCTACTGCATGGTTCAGTTGAGACGTACTTTTATAAGTGCAGCAAGGCAGACAGCCCTAAGCATCCTAAATTGGTTCCAGATAATCCATCTCGGAGGATGGAACCTTAGAACACACATAAAGCCTTGGAATTAAAACTGGTCCTTGTATCTTGGCGACAAAGTCCCATGGCTTCACCAAGCTAAAGTTGAGCTATTTGAGATAGCATGGCAGGGAGAGTAGAAATGCAGGAAAAATGTCTACGTAGGCTCTGCAATCAATGTGCTTCTATATTTTAGTCCTTTTGTGGTGAAGAAGTTCAATTGATAAAAAAGAACACGTAAATTCACAATTTAAAAATAAGTGTGTGTTTGTGTAACCATAAGAACTGATCAAATGACAAAGGTTTGCTCAACAATCAATCCTGGAAAGAGAGGCGACTTTTGTTTAACATATTATTCTCCCAACCACCACCGAATTCAGAGACTCCTACTTACCGACTGGCTACGTGATTTGTAAAGACAACGTTCGCTATTGATCAAAATCAACTTAAATGGAGCATTTATGTTTGAGATGTGACGGCAAAGAGTACCTATGATCTTTTATTAAAAGGCTTATTTGATGCTGCTTAAAATGTCGCATCTCATAAAAATTGTTTAAGTAAAAAGGTGTTAACGGCTGAGAATTATAGAAAGACCTACCTCATGGAAAAGAGCAGAAAGGGCCATCAGCGCAGACTCCAGAGGTTCAAAATCCTTGTTGAATTGGTCCTTAAACTTTTCAGCTTAAAGGCTCGGCACTATACTGGGGGATGGACAAAGAATAAAAGCACTTTTATGCCTCCTGCACCATTAAGCGCCCCGATTGTATTAACATAGGGATAAAGTCACTTGCGTGCGGGTTCGGATGAGGAAATTACAGTGGGACTGGTAGCTAATTTCGCAGCAAATACAATTTCCCGTTAATATTATTTGTATTTGAATAAAGACATGCCATTGAATGCAAAAACTATTTGCATAACCACTAACTCTGTGCACTTGCTTCCCTAGCGAATGCTACGACTATCCATACACCATGTGAGTAAGAACAAATATAATAAAGTTGGGTTCGTAATGAGCCTTAGACATAAAAGCTGCATTTTGGCAAAAACGGTACGTAGGTAAAGGTGTCACTGCCCCAATACCAGCGGCAGATGCGTGTAACACGTGTTATTATGGCGTTGCAATACCTCGTAAGATGTGTAAAAATGGTAGCAAAGAGCGCGTTTAAGGAGTTTTGTTACAGCAATCTAGCGTCCATGCATTGAGAAAAAATGTTAATTCGTTTAATTAGAGCCTCGGATTTTCAAGGCATTTAAATTACATTTGAAGGCATTTTTGCAGGCGCGGTACTGTGATTCGAGATGTCTTCTTCAACCAAAGGTCGTGGCATTACTACCTTACAACTGCGCTAGCACGTGATCACACTCTGTCGCAAAGGTAGTGCTTCCGTTTATGGGTGACGCCAAACTTAGATTCAAGATTAAAATTGCCATGTTTATTTTAACCACCACCCAACATTTAGCTATCAGTCCACTTGACAAATCGCTGGAATATGAAGCCACTGTCATCTTCTACTACCACACTATTTGTCACGTTGTAGAATGAGAATGTCAATATTTCTATGCAGTTCCACTCCTCTCCTTCCACCTGAAGCGGCTCTATGACCCTTTTCTAAAAAAATCTGTTTCCACAAAGGGTTGTGAGACCCAAATTCTAATTGGCTTGGCCATAAACACTGTACTTAGGAGCAATTGGTATCGCTTCCTACTGACAGCATATGACGCGTTGATCCATAAGTGCAAAGCAGTTGAGAAGACATTTTCCGATCCAATTCTACCCACAGTGCGCTGCTCTCTAGCACTCGAAACCCGACTATGCAGAATTATGAGACCTTTACCAGCATTACTAGAATGATGCGCAGTCGTCTATGATAGGTGATACGGCATTAATATTGATATTTTTGTGTTGGATGAAGCTAGAATTTAGTGGAAACATCAATAGAGAGGGAGAGGGTCTTTATCTGACCCTAGGGGTAAAGTGATACAGGACGGCGGATGTGGCAGTTCAATGCAAGTTAGCAGCAATTCAAGTAGGTGATTAAACTGGATTTTGCTTATTCATACTTTAAGGCTTCATTCCTTGTTATCTACCTAATTTCGTCATCACAGTTAATGTGATTTGCATCTGAGAGAGTTGACGACAGTTTTGCGCACCATTTAGTAAAAAATTATTTAGCAGCCAGCCACTTTGAATATTTTAATGTTCGTTATTCGCATGTGACTGTCAAGTCTGCTTCCACAGGTGATTTGATGCAGCCGTAAGGTGCACCTGTGGTGCAGTGCAGACCGAAGGAGATCAAATAATTCTGTGGCTCCGAAAAGTGCTGAATAGGATAAGAAACAGCGAGACTAGAGAGCAAATGTTCGTGCTCGAAACATAATGGATTTTAGCAATCAGAACATGAACAATGATGCTGCCGCTGTAATGGGTCCTAAAATGGAGTCTATTGAGGCGGTGATGCTATTGCCGTCACCCTTCCAAAACTACAAAAAAAAATTCCTGTATGGTCCCGCTTTTCCCGATGTCCGCATTTCCTTGGGCGCTTGCGTCGTTGATTTTTATTATCATTATTCATAAGAGCAAAATGTTCGAAAGCTGCTAGAGGACGACTTTGCAATCCTTGGCGGTCAAACTCACTATTAACGGCCTTAATTAGTCTATTTACATGTTACACAACCTGTGCCCTAATGAAATGCAATTACTGTTCTTTCAATAGCATTCTTTGTTGTGACACAAGGTTGCTTCACTTTTGGTGGAACTCTGCTTTTACTGCCAATTTTGGCATGCAGTTTTGTTCCTGCGTCTTTTAATTGCAATTGCAATTGCAATTTTTATATTTCTCCAAACAAATGGGATACGAAAAGTAACTCTACTTTGCTTGAGAGCTATTTTGAAGCAGCCGTATTTCGTAAGTATTGATCACTCAATATTCCGTTATCCACTTATTTAAGTTAATCTGTACCTCCTAAGATAAGTATGAATTTGGCCTTAAGGGTCTTCACTTTAACCACGATTTGGCATCAAGACCAGTGCGCATGAACATTCATCTATTGGGCATCCAACGCCAAAAACAAGTTTAGTATTCTAACAAAAGACTTCAATTTTCTGTCTTGCTTTACTGTTAAATTTTGACACAGCAATAAATTACAGCAAAAGTTGCTGTTTCTAATATTTTGGCCCTGGAATCCATCTTCACCACTCGGAGATGTTTGTTTCTTACTGCAATAAAGCTGATTCACTAATCCATCTTCTGGTGCAACTTTAGTAGCCTCTAAAGATGCGATTGGGATCTGCCGATAAAATGGTGGAAGAATGCAAGTTTCACAGATACAGCAAGATTGATATGGAGCATTACGAGCACACTGACCACCTTCTAATTGTATACTTGGCACCATTCTACCCGTTGTAAGATGTAATTGCTTTGTCCCAAACCAGTTTATTCAATAATTTATGTATTTCTGAAGTGTCCGCCATCTGTTTACAAAATTTAACCACTCTTGATGTGAGCTACCTCAATGCACATCGCACCTGTCCCCAGATGCTTACAGAGTAGCTGTAGCGGGCTACCAAACATTCGCTGTTGTGAGGACAGCAGGCGCTAACGTATGACCTGAGTAGCTTTAATCGTCCTTCGACTATTAAGTTCTGGGTTATCTCTTGTGCGATGGTTAGGCGGATTTCATGCTGCTTAAATAACTCGCTATTCGCTAGAGAGGGTTAGAGCTTGTCTTGGTGAGTCATCAGATCTCATGTTGTGATTACCACCTAAGGTTGATCACCGTGTTCAAATATTGAGGGGGTGAGTGGTCAAAGTGTAGAGCGAAGTTCAAAAGCAATTCCCTTTGCTGATAAACGAGAGGTAGTGATCGAAATGCTGCCGCTGTGCGGTAGGATCCTATTGTCCCTACTTATGGAGGCATTACTTTCATTCGCACAGCAAGAACATTATCCGTCCCCATTTCCAACCGTCGAATAAGCTTTTCGATTTGTCTCTAGCTGCAAACAAATGTTTAACTCTTTGATAAACTAAAGCTGGTCTCTATCTCCAACCCTTTGGTACGACTTTTCTGCAGGGAATAAAGAGCAAACTGGGCTGCTTACACTCCCGATTACCCATTCTTTTAAGTGTCTTGGTGTACTTGAGGTTAGTTTAAGTTGGAAACACCTCGTTTGTCACTCGGACGATACGTTGACTGCTAATGTTGCATTGGAAGTAGCGCAAGCATTTTTCCAGATTATGCTCTATCCAATGTATGCGACTACGAATGCGGCTGAAAGTCATGATACATTCTCTTTATCCTCCACCTCTTACCTTCGTCTTAATTATTGTATTATGTGACTTGCAATGCATTAGGCAGGCAATACATCCACCCCACTAATTCGCATTAATGACGAAAAAAGGCAAAATTCATGGCTAGAAAATGCATTATAAATGTAGGGACTCAGTTAAATGTTACTGACATGGTGTAGAGTTCTCTTCGCACAGCCAATGTACACAGTCAGACATCGCGAAGTGGTTATTGCCACAAATTATTCGCTCCAGCCATTAACATTTACGTTCTTCCATAAAGACATCGATCTGAAGCTTGAATTTCATCCGGCCTGAAAATAAAGATGAGGAAATGGGATGGGATTAAGCCGGCCACTTGTTGTGCTCTTCGTTTCTCGCTAAACCGCTGACCTCAAATACCGACTGTTTAAGCAGAAGGGAGGGCGATCCATTAGAGTGGGCTGGTGAATGCTTGTTCAACGTCGTCTTGATAATCCCTCCAGAAGCGACTGTGCATCGCTGGACGACAGTGGTTGATTGAGTTCACATCTCTACTCAAGCTACAACTCAATGTGACTTGAGGTCCTACACTCCAAAAGGCGTTTACTTTGTAGGTAAATAAGGTTGGCGTTGGGGTTTAAACAATGCGCATCTTGACGTTTACGAGCTCACGTGCTCAAATATGTAGGAGCCTATGCTGGAAATTCTGAGTCCCGGTGCTGGATCAGCTAAGAAAGGTAGTAAGTGTTGCGGGCATGCAAAAGTGTGTTCCATGCAGAGAGTATGGGTTTGGTCTACCCTTCCAATGGGTAAGCATTATGAAAGAAAGGACTGTGGTGTTTCTTCTCTCGATAGAACCTTTTGGCTGTCTCAATCTCTCTTTTTTACAACTTCGTTTAGTAGTTCGGTTGGTACTAATTAATGAATGCTCTGGGTAGGAGTGAGACCAATCAAAGCAGCATTAGGCTGCGTGTTGGCAATGAGATCCCTGTCCGAATGAGAGGAAGGTGATTTAGCACATTTAAGGTTTTGATTGCAAGGTATCTATCGAGTGATTTCGTCCATGCAAAAGGGAATCCTGGGAAGTCAAGTGGCCTGTAAGTAACAAAAAACGTGCAACAAACTATGCCAAAACCTACTTCTTACCTGCTAAATGAGTTCAGCTTCGTTGTCGCTTATACATGTGACACCTCGACCTAAGTTGACTCTCACCTCCAAAACGGTGGAAGTGAGGCAGTACATTGCTCTGTTGGAAGAGGAAGTTAAGGAAGACAAATGATGATGTTGTTGGCGAACCCTCATGTCGCTAACAGAGGGCTTAACTTTTATTTGCCTTCTTAGTGCAGGTCGCATTTGTCTTGCGTGGATAAATATCTCAAAGTTGATAGCTTAATCGAATAGGTATCAACCAATGGACCATTGATCGGCTACAACCTCGTCATTGAAATCAAAATTGGCTTGTGACGTCTAA
This sequence comes from Taenia hydatigena, assembly GCA_036345935.2. Taxonomy (NCBI): domain Eukaryota; kingdom Metazoa; phylum Platyhelminthes; class Cestoda; order Cyclophyllidea; family Taeniidae; genus Taenia; species Taenia hydatigena. Next base: position 51,711 of record JADWOT020001860.1, on the reverse strand, counting down.
ATGTGCCCTTAACCCGACCTAAATACTTTAACAGTTTAATCTAAACTGTGAAGGAGATGCAAATGTTTTACATCCGAATTGTTTGGTTGTGTTTTTTACCAAAAATAACCAACTGACCTTTGATATCGGCATGATGGTAACATCTGCTGTAGGCGCCTACAATCCAACCACAGGCCATTTCAGTGTGCTCTACAGCTCAAAAAAGTTGTTGCCAAGTTATTTCTGCATAGAATGCAGAACCTTTCACTTTGTATGCCTCCACCGGAGCGGTCCATGCACCATTATGCCTTGTCATCCCACATACTATCTGCAGTCTTTTTATTCAAGCCGCATCCATCGTGATATTGAATAAACTGCCTCATAATCTGCATTCCAAGATCATCTAGCTTTTACCTCATTTTTATAATCAAACCGAATTCATAAATATGTGTACATCATTGTGAAACGCAAATGCGGACGGATGTTGACAACAGACACTTATTCGCCCAGCGCCCCGGAGCATTTCAGCAGACAACAGAAATCTACGTGAAATGAGTGGGTCTTATGACAGCGAACCTGGCATAGCTTTAAGGAAAAAGGAGTCGTAGAACGAGTCAAATGTAAACTATAACAAAGTTTTGGTATTTTAGGAACCAGAACTGCAGCAAACACGATGGTGCCTCACTGGCGAGGCGTTGTTAGGAGGCCCACAGCACTGTCGCTGAATTTCAAAAGTCACAAGCCCCTTTATAAATCTACAAACGTAATGGCTTTAAGTTTTCCTTTCTTTCAATTGCATGCAGGTCGTAGCAACTCTTGTACATTACGTAATCAGTATTAGTCCACAATGCTCATGGACCCGTAGCGGAAGACTGATGATATGCGACTGATGGTGCTCCTGGTTCATTATGCTATGTGCAAAGGTGTAGGGAATGCGAATTTTCGTTTCAACTGCTATTGCATTCTGGATCTGTTTTTTGGCAAACGATGTGGAAATTGGGTTGAATTTTTACCTGTCCAGAAGAGCCTTCATGCCTTAGTTGGCGCGGTCGATGCATCCGACTGCCACCCTCTGGTACCCTTTGCAACATTCGATGCTGCAATTAAAATACTCTATCCTTATCCATCTTTTCATCTGCTATCTAGTTCTCTTTCTAGTCTGCAGAGTAGCATTTGTTACTCAACGCATTTTAAATGGCATTTTGGGGCAGAGACTGTGTTCGTCGTTAAAGTATTCTAAATAGACCATGGCTAAAAGAATGTCGACTACAAGAAATAAGTGACCGTGAGCCCACTGACTTGTTTAATTGGAAAATGAGAATGGGAGATGCTGGATGGACGCGAGTGAGCCTCGTGGCCAACTTTGGCTACTGGCAGACGCTAAACATGCATGTGTTTCCATCACGAAGCCCATTACCTTTCATGCACTGTGCTACACTCTCCTCTGGTAAAAAGCATTATCAAAGAGTCTTGTGTGTAAGTTTTTTTTTTGCAGTACCTGTATCTAATTCCATACTTGCAAAGTCTTGGATCGTTATACGCTTAGAAAATGGTGAGCCAGTAGTCATACAACAAAGGTGCTGTGCAGCACACACTGCATTTTACTGCTAGGAAACCCAGAGGAAATTTGTTTGGGCGCAATGCATAATAGATAAGTTGGAAATGAGAATGTAATTCAAACCAACACACAGTCCTTGGCCAACCAACAAAGAATACCACAAACCGCACACCACACTACGCTTACAGGAATGCCTTTCTCAGTTAGCAAGCTCTGAATGGCCAGTAACGACTCATCTCACTATGTCGCTTGGGTCGAACAGAGATGTGCACACTACCTCCATCCTCCTCCCTACAAGTCTTCACTCAAACGAATGCCAAGCCTTCACCATCACTTTGATGGATTAGGCACCGCCTATTGTTTTGTCATCGGACACCGAGGAAAAGACGTGGGCACCAAATCCTTCTGAATGACGACATTTCTCCTCCTCTTCTTCCTCATCTTCTGGTGTACTTCACAGTCACTCGATTTGGTAGCAGTTTCCAACACTCCTCATCAGATGTGCTAACACTTAAAATCGTTGCACTTCACAAGAGGCACGGTCTAATCTTAGTCTTCTAAATGTGCGCAAATACCACAGCAACCTTAAGTATACGCATAGACGCAATTTGAAAGAGACGAGACTTTAATCCTAGCTCTTTTCAATCTCAAATGCTTTTAAACCTCACCACACAACTAACGACTTTGCGATTAAATTGGCACTAAAAATCTAACCAAATTACGTGTTTGGATACCCAGCCAAACTAATTTACGAAACTGATTTAAGTATCATAAAAACAATAAACACGATATTTAGCTTAGCAAGGCAGAAAATTGTTTAGGCTTTTTGCTCAATTCATACATTTATTACTGTAATACTTTGTTTAGTTAAACTGTCGGTTCCGGTCAGGATCACAGGGGTGGCCATATTGCTAACCGCATGGGCTGGCCTTCGGGCCATGCCAGTAGCTCATTTCCCTATCAGCTAAACATATGTATTCTCCCCTGGTATTCTGCCTTCTAATGCCTTCAAGAAAGCCTTATGATCCTATATTGGTGGCAGCGGGAATTGAACTCGACTCTATAGGGTTTCCACTCCGATCTCTATTGCCTGTGCATGTGCTACAGATGGGAGTATCTCTAACTTCCCATAGCAGAAGGGCTAAGAACGACGTCCATCTTCGGCATTTACCCCGTCTCCGTATTCTACAAGATAATTATTAACGACTGAAGCGACGCCAGACGTGGATCACCTGGAAAGATATCGGTCCGAAAATTACTCCTAAGTCAAATCGAACTGCCGATAAGGATCACTGACGTTGATGTTAAGCATCGCCTCAATCACATCGAATGTCGACGAATCGCACAGTCAGCTCATAAGTGCTTCTTGCAGCACTTATTACGTTGTGATGACTGACGCGGGAGGTCTACCAAGGGAAGCGGGAAGGACGACGCTAGAAGGAAGAAAGTAGCAACCTTACTACTTCGTTTGCTTGGACTGCCGGTTTTGGTGAGAGGAACAGAGGTGGCCACATTGCCCTAGCTGCGTACGGTGGCCTCCGGGCCAGGCCAGCAACTTCAAGCCTCTCTGTCTGTGGACTACGTATATTCTGTCCTGGTCTATCCTTTTTGTGGCTTCAAGGGAGCCTCAAGGCGCTACGTAAGTAGTAGGATTAAAACGGTGCATAACGTTTCTATAATAGCATGCTACTTCTTGTAATTGCATAACAGTTTTAAGTAACCTGTTTTCAAAGGCAAACTATATTTGGTTTAATGTTATCGCATAGATCAATTTCAGCAGCATTTCATAACCTAAATTCAGCTGTGTTTCGTAAACTTTTAATGAACTTTTAAAATTAAAAGGTAATTACTCGACAGTGGTTGTTCTAGTTTGGCAGTTTTAAGGTCATCGACCGTGTTTAGTATGTCGCCTGCCAATATGGCGGGTGCGTTGCTTGTTTTGATTGCGGACGCATTTCAGTTGGGTAAGCTCTGCTTGTTTAAGAATGAGGGAAGCTGCTTTATTTTAGGCTTCAGGTGACGTTACTGATGATTAACCGAACCCTAAGGATGACAATAATGTACTTGCTTGTGATGATGTATCTAGTAAACGCCAAGAGATTAGTAAAAATGCTGAATTTGGAGTTTACCTGCTCTTGTGCTCTCCATTTTAGTCTAGAAGTTGGCTTAATCTGCGCTGTGCCTCAGTGAATTCGTTGTGCACCCTCTTCTCGAAGTCTATTTACAAATGCAATATGACAGCCGCATTTTCCGAATTGCTATAGTAGTCCTGTCGGTAGAATTTGCCGTGCTCGTTGGACGCAGATATAGCTGCTGTGTCTTCTCTTTTTATCCACTGACGAACCGAATGTCGTCTACTGTAACTTCAGTAAACGTGACAGGAACAGACCTAAGCCAAGTCCGTAAAGACTGCTGCGACTAAGGTGTCAACGTCAGCCTACTCCATCGTCCGCGCAGCGTATTAATCCGCAGCCTTGAGTGGCATGGTTTCTTTAAATCTCGTTTTATTTCTTATATGAAATATTTGGTGAGGCTGGTGATATGTGGATGTAGACACCGGATTTTGTCTCTCAAAATGGGGATGAATGAACAAAAGAAACGGCATGTTGGCAGTTTTTCTTCCCACTCTGCAAAGAACAGGTACTTCGTTGAGGCTGTGTTGCCACTGAAAAGCGTTTTGGCAATCAGTGTTCGTTGATGGTATTGTGTCGAAACTGTTGGAAGTCTGCCGTGAAGTGGGGTGCAGGCGGTGACGTGCCATGGCTCCTGCTTTGTGACTTGGTAGGCAGAGAAGGCTACGTCAATGATTGTGATGATTGTGGATGTGTGGAGAAAGTGACTCGCCAATTTATGGTTGCATAAAATTAACATTATGTACATTTGACAAGCCCCTATTCACTCACGCTATTTGTCGTTTATGCACTTTGATGAGGTGTGACGCCTGAATGTGAGATGTATTTTTTCCATCGGCCGTAGTCACTATCTGTTCCATGAGAATCCAGCGCTGGTTTAGGAATGAATATGTCCCTTTTTATTTTTTATTTTCCACGCGTTCCATTCGTTTGCTGCCGCCATTTATTTAGGTGCTTTCATCCAGCACTGGTATATATTAAACATTGTTAGTTCTAGCTTTTGTGCTCTTTGGCATCTGATTGTGCCACTGGCTGACTTTGTTAACCTTGCGCATCATGTTTTTGTCTTCCGTTAAGAAGGGTGGATGGCATACGTTTGTCCATTGCCTATAATGTCATTCTAACCCGACCAAGAAAGGTTGTTAATTGAGTTTTAATGATTATGCATGTGTGTTTTAAGAATTTTAATCAAGACAAGTTGTTTGCATTTGTTGTAACCCATGCCAGATTCGTGGTGACTGGATTGAGTGTACTTGATGCTTGTGGGAAATATACGATGATTTGAGTCATTGCACGTGTGGCGTTTACAATGGGCTATGCCTATGATCTCCAAATAAGTGTTCTTATTTTCAGAATCAAACGCCAGCATGGCACTACGCACAGTTGTATTCAGCTGGCACATTCAAATTAGTCTACTTGTGGTTAGGAAGCTTGCTACTGCTTTACTTCTTCCCATTGTTTTGCAGAGTTGTGGAAGACAATCTCGTAACTTAATGTTTATTTTTACGCGCGCTCAAATTTTGCTGAATGTCAAGCAACTCTGTGGGTTACTTCCTAATAGGGCTGTCTTGTAAACGAGCAAAAAGGCATGGGATAGAACGCGACTTTGACTGTTCAGCGCTTCTTTTGCAAACCACTGAACTGTGCATATTTATTATTGTCAAAGAAGTATTCTGGGATGCCTGCCACCCACATGGTTATGATTAAAGTGTTCATTTGCAACCTGTTGTCACGGTGACAGGTTGGAAGGCAAACCACCGATAACCTCGATTTGTTCGCTCCTCCTGCAGTAGCAACGAAGCAGTTTGGTGTGGTCTTCCCCACCCTCGCCTTAGTCGTAGTAGTAAGTGGCTTTTGCTTTAGCTGTTTTCACCCTGCGGCGAACAGCTAACTGATGTATCATGGAGACAGGTTTGACGTCTCCCTCGGATCAGCTAGGCTAATATTTTTGACGACCAGTAATTAGTGGACGTCTCCCAAGACAGACAAATGTACACTGGCAAGCATCAAGCTTCATCTATTTCTTTATTTGCAATCTTTTCACCTACCTATTAACTGTGTTATTTGACTGATGGATGTGTGGATGGATAGGCGGGCGAAGATGAACCTACTCACCCAGTTATCTTTATCAGCTTTACTTCAGCGGCATGAGATGCGGCGTTTAGAACACTTGTGCAGTCCTGCCTGATGCAAGTGGCTGTGCTAAAATCGCTTCATCTACATCGGAAAATCTGACTGTCGAAGATGCTAAAGTAACACCCTGATGCCCTCGTGACTCGTATTTCAGAGAGCATTGCCTCACTTTGATCACATTGCTGCCAACGATTAAGGTAAAAGTTGGTCATAGTGGAAAGGAATGGAATGTATCGCCATATCCAGCTGTCTTATTTACTCACGTTACTTGTGGTTTTACCGTTTGTAGCGCACGCACATATTGGCTGGTCGATTACACAATGTTGATTGACTGAGTGCTGTCATGCATGTGTCCAATGCAGTGGAGTTGTACGTGCACTAGATAGCGCGGGAGGAGGAGGGAGTATCACTAGCATAGAAAGGCTTAAGGTATAGGGGCAAGTGTTTGGTATACATGGGTCTCCAACCCTGCAAGCCGGCACTTGACGATATGGAGCATTTGTCGCGTTCCTCTTCCAATGCGGCGCTTGATGTTGAGCAATATGGTGCAGTTCCCACCTTAGTGTCATGACATTAATTGGCCTTGTGTCCGTCACACGAGTGCTTTTTGCGATGCGCCACCTCTTCTGTGGTATATGGACGATAATGTAACCTGGGTTTGACAGCCGTTGCAAGTAGTGTCTTATCCCCGTCTTTCCTTGCTCATGGTATCCTTTTCCACCACCAAACCTATTGTGCATATTGTTTTTGGAGGATTTCTTTGCAAGGTGCTAGAATTCTCTGATTGTTTATCTGTTCGCTTTCATTCACTTGTTAAGTCAGTTAGTAGAGGTGTAGAGTTACAGCCCAGGTGAGGCGGCAATGCTAGTGTCGGCTGCCTAACGACCTTGCAGTCACTCCGTAAATCTCAATCCCTTTTATCTGCCTGTCAACCCACCTGTTGAGTTTCTCGACTATCGATATGCTCGCCTGTTTCTTTCTTAATCTGCGGGGTATGTGTGGGATCAAATCGGGTATCATGCGGTTAATATACGAGGTTGGCCGAGACAGGTCTGTCTGCAGTGTTCACATAATGCATTTAAATGGTGGACAGTTAATAACTCAATGGCTAAGATGCTAGAACGCACTTTAGTCAGACGAACAGGAAGCTAACACTAAATTTATGTTGAGAAACTACTCGATTCGCTAGCATTTGTACCGAGTATAGGTAAGGGGGGAGAGCAGGTGTCATGTACTGTGGCTGCAAGAATACAGCTGCTGCCGAAGATGAGATGCGGCAATGCTGAATGACTAGCAGGCTCACACTAGGCATCCACGGACGTCGGAGTGATGTGGATCACGTCAGCGCAGAACTGTATTAGTGGTCTTTCGTGTGTCCTTGAATTCGTTTTTACACAAAGCGCAGGAAATGACATTTTCAAAGATTAAGTATAGTAAGCGATGCACAATATTTTGTTTTCAAGTAAGAGATTGCGCAAAATGGTATTGAGCGGTTGAGTGTTTAACATCAAACGCAAGCGAAGGAGCTGCATGTCTCATCGACATGGTCCTGTCTATCGATCTGGGCTCATCCAAATGGACATGGAATCCAAAATCGGACATAAATATTGTCAATCAGCATTCCTTACAGGGGTTGCGTTATCAATTATTAGGTTATCCATAAATCGGTTCATGTCTATCCACAGGGTCGCAGGACTCACCCAGGGATCATTGTGTCGGACTGTGTCCATCATAATAGGCATGAGACACATCGTCGAGTGCTTGACGCGTAGTGTCTTTACAAATGAGCTCTGCGTTATTGCTTCTTTCCAACCTGCCACCGTTTTCATCTCTTTTTTGTTAAGGCATGAATTCGCTCCTTTTTAGCATGAATAGCTCTCTTATTATCGTTAAGTGATTGGCGATTCAATCATGTTCCTCTCTTTATTTTTCATACGCTTTTTTATCTGCCTATGCTTAGCGCTTTGCAAGATTTTGCTTAAACAGTGCCTTAAGTATTTGGGAGTAGGGTGATTAAAAGTCGGCGATTTGCTATCTTTTTCGTTGGGTTGACTACGTCTCCATTGTCGAAATTTTTTTGCTGATTCCATTCATTTCTGCTATTTTCTCGTAAATGCTAGTGTTTTCTTCAAAAACAGTTAAGCGACCGCCTGACGAGGTGCAGTTATTTTTGTCTTTTACATGATTCCGGTACCGCTTTGTTGGCACAAATTTGAGTTGCACGGTGATTAGTTGTCATCCGCCATGAGTCACTCGTGTCTAACGGATGAGCATGACATGATGTCGTTGCGAGTATTTGTTTCAACACAATCAGGACTCTCGAATCTTATTGGTCTGACCCATAAACGTAGATTTTATTGGCTCTCATAGCCTAGAGATACGGCGCAGAATTGTGTGGCCACAATTTCATCATGTTCAAATTTACAGTGATAAAGCCTGTGGACCCCCTGGATCCTAAACAACTCCAGCATCTGGCGACGCTGCAAGACAAGGGAATTGTCTATCACATTACCTTATCACTCTTTTATGCCTCCTTGTTTGCATACCTTTTACCTCAAGCTTTTGTTCTTTTGCTACCATGTTCCGTCCATCAGTCATCACGATTTGAAGCTGGATTCGTTTTTTATCCCTCGTAGCCACGGTGGCATACCTAACACGCTTACTGTGGAAAAATCTCTACACTCTTTTTTATTCGAACATCAGTCAGGGTCGGCTTTAAAAGCTTTTATACAACACCTTTCATCGGTAGAATTGCTATTTCTAACCACCGCGAAGCCGTGTAATCGACTACACATTCACACCCAGTCGAGCCAGCCAGCTGGATTGGGGTCAAAAAGGGCCCACTCGCATACTCCAAGTTGCACACTCAATAATGAATAAGCTCTTGACTCAAATAAATATGGCAATAACATCTAGCTACATGCAGATGCACATGTTCTTATTCCGGACATTTTTTTACAGGTGCGTCAAATACGGAATGTCCAGCTTTATCCGAAGGAGGACAAACTTCAAAGCCTGTGCTACAACAGATATCCTACATCGACTTCTCTTTACTTTCAAAGCAAGCCGGAAGCTCAGGCTAAACTCATTCTACCACTACATTGCCAATCTTCCCGACGCCGAACCCACTTTTATTCGACACTTTGTCAAATTTACGTCAGCAGCTGCTAAAACCGCAAGCACAGCCAACGTCCCTACTGCTAAGCACGTGCCAGCAACTTACGGCAATCGTCTTCTCGATTCCAAATTACTTTCTTCACCACCAACATGCTGCCACCGTATCCATGCATGGTTCAGCAAACTTCTTTACAGCACCAACCGCAGAACAGCCTCAGGTACGCCAGAGAGTATTTGAGACACAAAAACAAGGCGGACGCAGGATTCTTTTATCCCGTACTAAATAGATGAGATACCAAAGCACTTTAACGAGAAAAACTACTTCAAAATAAATGGCTGCAAGGAACTGGCGCTTCGCAGTAACCTGACGGGGCTCAGGTTGGTCGAGAATCAGGATGTTAAATTAACTGTTTAAAGATAGTTATTAGTGTGTAGCGATTGAGTGGTCAAAAATCGCCGTACTTTTGACTTTTCCGCCATGCCAAGACATGGTCTTAGATTGAGCGCTACAATTCAAAGTAAGCCAGCGGGAAAACTTCTGGTAATGAGGCATCTGTAGCAAAGCCAAAGATTCATGTCCCATCAACCGCGACATGGGACAGCAACCTCATTGAAAGCTCCAAAACTACTGAGAGCTTCCAACCGCGAAAGGTACTTCAACAAACAGAAACACCATTGGAGCAAGCCCATTTAGGAAAAGATGTTAATACATTGTCTAGACACAAGCAGCAACCTGGCGATATCGGAGTTGCCCGAAAAGTAGCTTGTCACTGAAACAGACAAAAACAGGATCAAATTATCTACTTATACAGCTAAGTGGAATACAAAATGGCCTTAGCACAATAAAATCCTAATAGATTCATCATTTGACCTCCATTTGCCGCCTATTTTAAAGTGCCGTTCAAATCAAATGTGCGTGATGTTAGACGACTCACATTAGTCATGGCACCTCCAATGTTGACCAGGCGTCGTGGATGAAAATCAAATGCGACAATCCAATAAAAAGTGAGATCTGATTCGATTGGCTCAGGTAAATGTGCTTTTAGCAGCTGTCAGCCTTTGAGGTCAGTCGATAGACAGGGCTTCAGCTTTAAGTCCAAGGCATGTATGCTGGATAGATTTATGCAGTGGAATTTATTTCCAGTGGTTCCAATGCCTTTCTCTATGCGGTGTCTACACAAGAAGATGTGACGAGACCGCGACGACCATAACCTGTGCGTTGAAGAGGTTTTACTTACAAAACGGCTCTGATGTTCGGTGTGCTCTTTGGGAACGCCACATTCTAGCGAGACTCACCAGACAGGAAGGGCAATCGCCATTTCCACTCAATCTGATTAGAAGCTGTCGAACTTGTCTGGCTTAGACGTTTGTGCTGTTCAAAGGAGGCGAATTTGACGTGCGGAATCTCGTCTCAACTGTTGGCGACCTCGGTGAAAATGACGCACAATTTTATGGGTGTGAGATCATTTGTGGTCGAGAGCACCTTCGCGTCAGCCTGCAGACTCTTAACATAGGAAGCCAATAACTCGCTCTTTTAGTTCTACTAATTTTTTGATGTTCTCACTTTCACCATCCTGCTTTTGATCTGTTTTAGCACCAAGCTGATTTTCAGCGACTCCGCCTAGAGCGAAAAATTGCTGCCTGTGCCTCAACATCCTCTCACCACCTATTTGGAATGGGGTAAAGAGAACCCTGCATCTGCCTTGTCTCTGCCTCAGATAATGTCTGGCGTACCTGAGGCTGTTCTGCGGTTGGCAGTGTAAAGAAGTTTGAATCAGACATTGACATGCTGGCGGCAAGCTGCTGGAGAAGATGATTTGGAATTGAGAACACGCTTGCTGGAAGTTGTTGATACGCGCTTGACGTTAGAAGCGGTTGCTGCACCTGTGGTTGTAGCAGCTCTTGACGTAACTTTGACGACGTGTCAAATAGGAGTGGGTTTGGCATTGGGAAGGCCGGCAAAGTAGTGGCAGATTGAGGTTTTCCTGGGCTTTTACCTTGTTTTGGAGGTGAAGATAGTTCCATGCAGGATGTCTGTTGTAGTACAGACTTCGAAGAGCTAGCTGGTAAGCTATTCAAAAATACTAGAGCTACTTAAGTATGTTAGTAGACACTTGACAAAATAAAATCGTAAGGCAATATTGACCCTTTCACTGAATCATCTTCCATTATTGCAGATACGATTTGTCAGCAGGCGAGTAAAATGGTGAAAGACCAACCAGCATTTGATCCAAGTACGACTTAGCTGGATTCGTACCTTTGCGAGATTTCCTGTTTTCTCATGTTTATTCGTGGAAGGGAAACACAGCATCACTTACGTGAGTAAATCTCAAATCAATATGTCCTTCTTTTTTTACTAATCTTACTTTGTATTTGGTTGCAGTTAGAGTTAGATGAGAAGACAAGGCCGCGATTTTGTAAAATTAGAAAAAACAATATTGAGTAAAAATTGCTAAAAAAACAATCAAAGTCATTTTTGGACTTGAAAGCTATTTTTGTATTATTAGAAGAAGCTCAATACTTAGAAGGGCGACTGACGTGGCCAAATACGCTCTCAGTTAATAGGGCATTAACTGCGAAAAATTGGGTAAAACGGATGGGGGGTATTTGTGGGATGGTCGCTTGCATATTTGATACATGGTCCATCGAAGCAAACTTCTCGCAGAAGTGGAGAACTCCGCAACCAGTAGTAAGTCACTTTTAGGAATTATGAAGCCCAAACTGCGCAAGGAATCGAAGTCATGCTCTGACCATCTATCATTAAGGTGCCACGGAGATAGCTGTGAGTACCACATTTGTAGTAGTTCCTCAATTGCATTTGAGGTTATATAGTTGGTGGCAAGAAAATTAATAAATCGAAAGTAATTATTATCCAGCGTACAAATGAAGGTAAAGCCGCGATCCTTCTTGATGTCAAAGGCTGTTTTTTGAAATGTCGAGAGTGTAGACAGTAGTCCTGTTTTCGTCCAGGCAGAACTAAGTGTACAGCATTGTGAGCGCTGGACAAACAAATCCACTTTTTGTTGGGTTGTGTTTGATGTCGCCCTCGGTCGCGCCGCTATCACTAAGCTGATTGATATACTAATGACAGGGTATAGGTAGTGCTCAATGCTCTTTTGCTAAGACGCTAGATATTGAAACTGCGTTCAAGCCGAGGTAGGCATAAATATTATTCCGACCATGTTATTTCAAGGCAGTGTGACCGCGATTCCGACCATCGTAAAAGATAAGCCCGAATCTTCGTCTTCTTCTTGTTTCATCAACGCTATGTCACTGTTTCTACACAACTAAAATCAAAAGTCGCGCACTGCAAAACGCTTTCTGGCCTCAAATAATTGAAAGTTTTAGCCTGCCGTCAAATGGTCGGTCTCTTACTTTTGATTCGAGCTCACGTGAAATGCATATTCCAAAACTTCAATCAGATCAGATGTCAAAATGACAACCAGAAGGTCATTTGCGTCAAACAAAGTCAGGAAGTAATTAATTTAGAGCCTGAACATGCGGCAAGCACCACTCGAGGACATTCGTCTAAGGTTTCCGTCATCTTTCACACTGAGTAATTTGGTAAGAAATGTGCAACGACATAGACCATCGTGGGCACCAGGAAATAACCTTTGTTATTGCCGTTCTTCAGGAGACGACAAGCGGCCCTCGCACCCGCATGTGATGGGACCTTCTGGGTCTCTCCATTCGTAAATATTTTGAATACACTGTTAGGGCATAGGCAGTAGAATGGTTGCACTAACTAAATGTAAATGAAATCACAACTGGACAATCGGGTTAAAACTACGTTCCATATGCGTACCTCACTCTCTTCATTTTGAATACACTGTTAGGGCATAGACAGTAGAATGGCTGCAGTGACTAAATATGATCGAATTTACAACTGGAAAATCGGATTAAAACCACGCCTCTTAAGCGCACCTTACTCTTTTCATTTTTTCTCCTGCTGTACTTCAGCAATAGCAGGAGTCATCATGCACTCACTTCAATCCCGCATTAAAAAGATTCAAGTTGGGCCTCAGTTAAGCGGGCTTTCGCATATGTGCGTCACAAACCCATCTTCTGCAGAGAAAACTTGATTTTACCCGTCAACTTCCCACCTCGGAATAGTTAGTTAAATGCTCGCTTAAATCCTCACACGAGTGATGACGGAAGCAGCAATAAATGACTGTTACATAAGTCGATACTATGCAACAGAATGCAAGATTAATATTGGTACTATTTTGAGAGCCCATTCTTAAGGCTTAGCTACCTTTATTCGCATCACGTGATGGGCTGCTCGATGTCGGTGATGGTCCTGTCATTATAGGTCACCACGGTAAATAAATGACTTCACTGCCAGAGCAGGAAATGCTACGCTTTGATTGTAGTTTTTTAATTTGCATTGAGTTTTTGATAACTCTCGCATTCTGAACTAGGGGCATTGAAACTTTGTCGTCCAGACGATCCCTATGCAATGAGAAGTGGAGAATCTTAGTCAAAGAAGGGCGTATATTTCGACCAGATGAGGAGCTCACATACACATGCAAGAAAAAAGAGCAATAGACACTACTTGGACCACAAATCGCAAGTGAGTGCCTGTCACGTATGGCCCAAAAGCGCTAATCAATCAGTAAGAAGGTTTCAACTTGCAAGCCACCATTTCCTTACATTTGAACACTTTGAAGAACTCAAGACGCTTCATACCATCAATGTTCAAGCGTCTGCTTTGACTGTGTGCAAGACAGGCCTTGAAGAAGTTGCGTAGAGGTGTGGACGCGTTTGGCGAACAGCTTGTCGTCAAACGACGTGTGTGTAGCCAATCGTGCGCAGTGGCATGACCGCACATAATACAGGTCACGAAAATGCCCAGGCTCCAAACATTCGATCTCGTCATGATTGTTGACATGAAGACAGGTGCTTCGGTGAAGTCTATCTTTTTGGGAGGTCCCAACTCGGGGTACGTTGGGCAGGACCCCCCAAGAAAACCAACTTCACCGAGGCATCCGTCTTCATTGCACCTGAGATAAAGGATAAGTTGTATGATGTCAGACATGACCGATGCTGCCGGTGATTAGGTTTGCTGCGTGGTGATTAGCGATCACGTCAGCGCCCGGTCCTTCTTCCCACAGAATAGCCTTCATGACTGGCACTAGTTGACAGGTTGACGACTTGTCGAACGGGATTCTAAAGAAAAGCGAAGTGGGATATCATTCCTGCTACAGTTTTAGTCCTTCCATCCTTCCTTTGGTTTTGCCTTCAGAACGCTATACAAATGTAGTGTTTTGCCTACCAAAAGACATGCTCAAGTGCGCACTTAGACAAGTTGGATTACTAAATCTGCACATCACAAACCTAGCTGTGAATGAGAGCCGTAAGGAGGTGATGAAATAATGGCCACAAATTTGTTAAAGTCATCGGATTCTTGTCTACATCATACAATGCTGTGAAACCAAATTTTAGTAAAGAACTGTAAATAAAGCATGCGAAATCATTGTTATGCATGCGAGGGACTAACGCATTTAAGTGATCCTTAAGACAGCATGTAAATCCGTGCAAAAATTAAAAACCGTGAATAAAAAAGTAAAAAAGGGACGAGAAAATAGAGCACAAAGTGGACGCCCGTCAGTGTTATCACCGTAAGATAAATTTGGAGGCGGAGATCCTGTAGGAAGATTGGAGTAGAGGAGTAGGCTGTTGACAAAAGTGCATGAAAAATGTTGTTTCCATTTCAACAGCCGCATTTACGGCTCAAACAGACGCTCACAGACCACGAAAAGGCATGAGAGCATGCTTTCGGAAACGACTAACCTTCGGATCGTCTGGAAAGTAGTTGTGGGTATCCGAAATCTCACTGGTCCTGAGCAACAATGGAATCATCGTCAAGCATATATATACCTCTCCTGAATTTCTGTTTGCCACATCTACACACACGTCGTACAAAACACATGCGCATTGAATAGGCTGCACCTGTTAAGAGGTGGTCTTCTCCTCAAGCCCGCTGGTAAAAGTACCATAACCTGTCACCGTCTATGCACTACGAATGCTATTGCCACATTCACCGCTATGGTCTCGGATGAGCACCGGTATTCACAGCTCGTAAGGATTTCTCCTTTTTGTTGTCTTAAAGGCGAAGCAGAAGGACAGTCAGTTAGTCTCAAATCTATGAGTGTGGGTTTGTGGATTTATGACCGAATAGTTACACCACAAACAAAGGCATTGACAGTCTGGAGGTTCCCTGTGATGTCATCGAAGTCACAGCATCCGCAAACACTTCCTTGCCACCAGCATGCATTAAGTAATGAGGCTATACAAAATTGGACTTTTCTCAAGTTGTCTGGACTAAGGTGATAGTGGCATAAAATCTTTAAACCCAGGAGTCAGGGAAACGTAATCGTGCTAATGGGAGATGTGTTATAGCTAGCTTGATTTCATTCATTTCTTTGCCTTATGCAGGCAAGAGTAAAGGCCGTTGGAGATGAGCTGTATAACTGTTTCCTGCAAGATCTCATCAATTTAAAGAGTTTTTAACGAAAGCTTTCTACTCCATTAAAGAGTTGTAAGCATTTTTTTGTTTAAACTGAGCATGGAGGTAACTGTTAGGCGCATTTTACTTAACATTAAAAAATGCTTCCAAGGAATCAATTTGCTGTTGCAACTAAGCGCCTTTCAGGATCACTGCACTGCTGCCATCAGCAATCTCTTAAATCCACTGTAGTCTATAGGATGTTTGTAACGAAATATACCCACATATGAGCAAACAAATATAAGAGGAGTCCTCCTTAAGTAGGCCATAAATGATGTTTGCATTTGGCGCATTAAGTAACTTAGGATTAATGAAAGTAGTACAAGAGAGACACCATTGGCGAAAAAATATTTTAGCTGTCAAAGTAAAGTGAGTCTAAGAGGACCTCAACGAGCCATAAAAGGAAATGCTGAGCTAGGCATTCATAAACACAATGCAATGAATGCTGAACCCCTCATAAACAGTGCATTTTTTAACGTCTGTGAGGCTTCCATTAGCAACAAGGTAAAATGTTCAAGCCGAGGAAAAAAGCTTTGCTTGAGTAAGGAAATCCAACCTTTGCATGTAGCATCTGCCTTTTAAAACAATCGCACCTATATTCCAGTTTGTGACTTACTGGGATACAAAATTGTAATGAAAATGCTGAATAGTATGAGCATACCCACTTTGGATGGCTAGCCCTACTCTGATGTTAACATTGAGATGTTCTGCGTCACTTGTTTCCATTGCTTGAATGTCGCTATGACCAAAGTGCGATTGGGTTTGGTTAGCCTTCATCGCATTTACGGATTGGAAGTCGGATTTCTTGATAACTCAGCATTGCAACCAAACCCTTTAAGCTGCTCGACTACCAGCCTTTGATCGCTAGTCGAGTAAGGCTGGCCTAATGCTTAATTACAGGAGCTTACGGAGGACATAGAGAGCTCTGTGACGTTGTAGAATCACAGGTTTTAGGCTGAATTCGAGCCTCTAGAAAACGGTCCTCCACGCTGATTGTCCTGAAATGACTTAGAAGGGTGGACACGAAATGTCAAGACTTGAATACGGAATGATGGACGCATTTATTGCTACCGAACATCTTAATTAAGCACCGTGATCAAAGTACTACGATTATTCCACGCTACCATCTCGACTAATGATATGAAAGCCATGTCTAACCAAAAAAACAAAGTTGCACAAGAGCAGTAGCTTACCTCAGAGACCTGCCATTGCATTTGCACGTGCAAAATCAAGGCTTTACTTGAACGATTCTTGCAGTAATCGGGCCTCGGCATGTGTTAAACGTAGCCTCATCACTCAAATATTAACTTTTTTTAAGCAAGCTGCGATCACAAAGTAGAGGACAATGAAATTGAAATCATTTACTGCTTGGAATACGCAACACCTATCATCTAGAAATACTGGATCTGCTAAGGTTTGTTAGTTGACTCTTTCCCTGAATAACTCACCCCTCTATCAATTAAGTGGCAATTTTTATTGCAGATGCGATCCCGACCAGACAATTCAACCAGCAATCAAGCTAAGTGCTTTTCAGCTGGATTGTTACCTTAGCGAGATTTCTTGTTTCCTCAAATTATTTTGAGGAAGGGAAATCCAATGTCCCACATGCGCGCATACCCTAGATCTGTAGGACTCTCCACTCCACTATGTTTACTTTCCATCATCTTGTTTTAGAAGAATAGGAACAGACGAGAATTCAAGCATCATGCCATGCAGAGAAACCACATGTTACAGACCAACTGCAGATGAAGACAGCTCAAAATCATTGTTATGCACTCGAAAATCAACTCGATTGCAGAAAGCAAAGGTGGATATTCAGTCAGTCACACACACACACATATCGTTATTGAAGTTCTGTTTGTCTTACTCACACACACACACGTCGTTTATCCAAGCCCAAGATCCAAGTCCGCTGGTAAGAATATCATAACTCCTTGCCATCTGTGCACTAAAAATGCTATTGTCATATTCACACTGGGGTCTCAGTCGGGCGTAAAGGCCACGCTTTTGCTGCCCATTTACTGACAAAGGAATACTTCCAATTATTCCCAAATCTACTGCGCTTTTCATCAATTACGATGTTTTCTATCCCAAATATTCCGTTTAGATGTCAAATGAACTGATGCAAGTCAGTCTGAAAGTGGATAAGAACCCTCTCTGCCGATGTGAGTTTCCTAGAAAGGGCCTACAAAATACAGTTCTGCTACTACAGTGCTTGATTATGCAGAAATGAATGGTTATTCATACAATAATGAAGCAGTTGGCTGTGTATTTATGTAATCAGTGAGAGATAAGCTTCAAACAGAAGAGGCGTTCCACTGATGAGCCAAAATGAACAAATTGAACTAATTGGCTATCAAATGATGCTCTGCGACGTGACATCAACTTCCAAAGGCGGGTTCCATTTGCATTGCGTCACATGGTAGTATCTGAAACAATAACTATTTCATTTATAATCTCCTTCTAAAGGAGCCACCACAACCAATAAATGTCTAGAGGCCTGCTTGTACGTCTTTCTCGCCTCATCTATTTCCTTCCTTTCGTTCCGTTACCAGATGTTTCCATTGGTCTGCCGGTTGCGAGAATGGGATCGTGTCATCCTGGCCTTATAAAAGTGACCAGTATAACTTCCAATCAATTGACTTTGAGCAGGCCTGCTATCAAAGCCACACGCGACTAAAAATGCACTTGTCGTGGAGGTCCGCCACCTAACAAGTCTAATTTATCTATTTCACTTCATGTGGTGCCAGCGAGGGTGACTGCTCACCCAAGTGTTCTCATTATAAAGTAGTCGCAGGCAAATGCTGTCGTCATACTCTGTCTGCCTCTTTACGTCCTCTTTAAAACTGTATGAAAGTTCGACTACTATCAACGCTAGCTGATAGCGCTTTCATGTGTCGCAGAGTACAGAGCTCTTACGGATATAAAACTTCTTGATCCCTCTTTAATCTCTTTAAAAGCATGCAAAAATAAAGAAGTCTTTGACAGCTAAGACGCTGTTACGCCGATGTAGGGTAAACTGCCATTCATAATTGCGGCAGTGAATACACACGAAACGAGAATTATGATAGAAGCCACTTATGTTTTCCGCATAAGAATCATAACTTTGTAAGTCTCACTTCAAAGTGTTTCTCTTCATGACCGTAGGGGTCACTTCCGCCGTAACTCGCCAAAAGAAGCCTGTATCGTACCGTATATACAAGATAATTCAAATCTTCCAAGCTAGCCGAAGGAAATCGTGATATTGGTGTAGGTGTGCCATCCCACGAAGGACTTCCTTAGCAGTCGTTGCACAGTTGCGCGGACTTCGGATGGCTTATAGATGCGTATAAAGTTCTGGGGTCTGCAAGCCATCACCGTTGGCACAGCTGACAGCTAATAGACAAAGAGGTCGAATGTTCTCAAAAGTGACAATGGATTGATGTCTGCATAAAGCACGGTGACCATTACAAATGTCGGCAGGCAAACTTTTCCACTTTTTTCTGTCTCCATTGGGTCATTTGACCTTTGAGTTTCAGCAACCACACTGAATTCCTCACCACGATTAACTTTACAACACCATGACCAGTTTGTTTCTCATCCAGTTTTGAAAGAGATCCTTTAATAGCACCTCCACTGGTAGCTGCCGTAATTGTTTCCTCATGTTCATGAAAGAAACAGTAACAAGTAGAGTTAGGCCGGCATGCATTTAGCATTTATTTGGACAAGGATCTTCAGGTATCAAATTTTTATGAGTACCATCTTTTCTCCCCCATCCTATCCAGTTTTCATCATAATTGGAACTGTACTATTTGTTTTTCTTTGTAATGTTACATTGCATTTTTCCTTGCTTACATTCTTAATGCGTAACTATGATAGCCCTTTTCGTTAGACATTTTTTCAGCAGCTTGAGTTGGCATAATAGACGCGTGAATTCCGCGGTATTTGTCAAAGTGCTAGTGCAATGGTCAATGCAATTTAATGGCAGCTAAGTCGAAGGTGGAGTTTTCTGTCACTGCAATTGTCAAATCAGGCGAATCAGATTGCTGCGGCCAGTGTATGGGTTAGACGTGGAACAGTGGGGACCGGTGCTCAGTGTCGATAACATCTAGGATCTCGAAAACACACGCCAAAGATAGCTGACCTTTATGTAAGTGAGAGTTGAGAGATGCGTTATGGCTAATTCACAAAACTGTGTACTTGAAGGCCTAAAGTGTCTGCTTAGCGTGATTGTCTACCTCCTCTTTTCCAAGATGAGTTGGCCAATCTTCACTTGAATCCCACCCCGACATTGCCATCCAACCCAAAGTGCCAAGCGGAAAGCGTAGGATTAGCCACAATGTAGATAATTTCATATAAGGTAGACATTTTTTAACGTTCTTCTATTTCATCCTTGCCTAGGGATGAGGCACTACAGCTCTCCGGCCGCGAGTCCAACACCCTTCGGAAGACAGGCTCGCTATCCTAGGTTGCTGCTGCTTGCATTGCGCTTAGTTGCTTGCCAGATCCTTTTGCTACGCGCCCGCACAGGCAACGTGGATCACTGGCGAAAAGAAGACAAACAGCCTCTACTTGGCATAAAGTTTACACCACGATGACGTGTTGCATCGGTTAATTTGCCTCCCTTTTGCATTTGCTTGCCAGAGGTCAATCGCTGTGCGAAACACTTTATAGGCGTGGCAACAATTTGCTGGATAAGAGAGTAATTTGAAAATGAGGAGACGCTTGCTGGCAGTCGTTGACAGGCGCATGGTGGTAGTAACGATTGCTGCTCCTGTGGTTGTAGTAGCTGCACATTTAGCTTGAATGAGGTATCAAATGGGAGTGGGTTCGGTGATGGAAAGATCGGCAACGCATTGGTAGATTGAGGTTGACCTGAGCACCCATCTCGCTTTGGAGGTAAAGACATGTCGATGTAGGATGTCTGTTGTGGTGCAGGCTTTGGAGTGTGCGATGCGATTGAGCGTTGCGTGGAGGAAATATAGGCAGTGCCCCAAGCAACCCGAATCATTCAAAGTAACCACATGAATCGTCAGCCATTTTTGTAACGAAGAATTCAGTTTATTTTGGTTTGTCTTTGTCGCTGTTCTGTGGCGAACACATAGGAAAGGGATTGAATCTTAAAAATGGTAGAGGTTTAGTTCGAGCAAAGACCGTCTCTTCCACCTTTTGTGACGTAGAAGGTGTTTCTTGTTCTACTCGATGTTGCACGCTTGGTGACGAAGCCGATAAGGCGGA
Source organism: Taenia hydatigena (assembly GCA_036345935.2). NCBI lineage: Eukaryota > Metazoa > Platyhelminthes > Cestoda > Cyclophyllidea > Taeniidae > Taenia > Taenia hydatigena. Next base: position 31,067 of record JADWOT020001860.1, on the reverse strand, counting down.
TTGTTAGGAATACGAGTTTGTTCCTCCCTCGGGTACAACTGGGCGTTCCACATTAGATGCACCGGAGAAAGCAAGGCGATTGCAATAAGAACGCGTGTATCTGCATGTAACTAGATATTATTCCCACACTTATTTGAATCAGTGGCCTATTCGCATCGCGTGTGCCATTTTGAGTATGCGATTTGGTCCTGGTTGACACCAACACTGCTGGCTGGCTTAGCTAGGTGTGGATGCGTGGTCGTTAGGACGGCTTCATGATGGTCGAAAATAGCAATGTCACTGATGAGAAGTATTGTACAAAAGTTATCCTCTGTCAACCCTAAACCAATGTGTGAATAAGAAAAGGAAATAAGTAGGAAGAAAAGTGCGGAGCTTTTTATATAGTGATCGCATCAGGTATGTTAATGTGGTTGCAGAAATTAGGCAGCTGCAAGGGACAACAAAAGTGTCCAACTACAATGTTTTAAAGACTGATAGACGGTAAATGATAACAGAAGTATAAAAGCTTGGGACACAAACGTGTGTAAAAAGGAGGCACATGGTGATGAAATAAGTTGCTAAAGAATACCGCTGGCTTGCAGTGGTGTCGGATGTTGGAGTTGTTCAGGATTGAGGAGGTCCACAAGCTTTTTCACTGTAAAGTTAGACATGATGAAGTCGTACCCACGCTTTCTGTGTCGTTTCTTCGACTGAATCACTTGCTATATTTGTATATTATAAGAGCTGATAGAATCTCTTTTTATGGGTCACACCAATAAGACTCGACAGTTTTGATCTTGTCGAAACAACTACTCTCGATGAGGTCATGCCATGCTTAATCGTTGAACATGAGTCTGACCCATGAAGAAAAAACAACCAAACGTCGTACGACTTGATCTCATGCCAACATAGCAGCATTCATGACCTAAGCTTGAAAAGCCGTCTACAGCTCTGAGCAATCACCTATCACGAAATTCGAGGCCTGGACGATGATGATGATGATGATGTTTTTCACAGCCAGTCATCAAACTGCCCGTTCTGAGGTCCCTACACAACCGACGTTCGAAATTAAATCTGTCAATGGCTCCGCTATCCTGTAACACGCAGAATCGGACACCTTCGACTTCATAGCACAGCAGCCAGTGTCATTCGAATCATAGTGAAAAATAGTACCCTAAGATAACAGCATTGTATGAGTGAACCCAGCTGATCGGTGAATTCGGTGTTGGGTTTATTAATAATATGCATGAGGTAGTTTCCACAAAAACTTGATGTATCTGCATAACTTGGTGGATTTGAAGGTAGTCTACACTCAAAGACGGGCCGTGACCACGACAGCTATGACTTGTGCATTGAAGTGCTTCTACTTGCAAAACAGATCTGCTGTACGGTGTGCTCTTCGAGAACATCACATCCTCTTGCGACTCGCTAGGGAGGAGGTGCAATCACCATTTATAGTTACCCTGATTGAAAGCCCACTAATTTACCAGGCTGCAGCCCTTGTGCTGCGCAAAGGAAGCGGTTTCGACCTGCGGGATCTCATCTCAACTGTTGGCCTCCTCAGTGAAAAGCATGCAAGATTTTACAACTGTGAGTTTAGCCGTGGTCTATGTCAATGCTCCATCACCAACTTTTGAACCAATAAATAGATTGATCGTGGACCCAGCACCCAAGATTTAGAGATGAACTTCGCTGTAAGGGCAAAGAGAGTAGCACTCTTGGTCTTCACACACACTAAAGCGTGATGGAGCTAAAAAACTGTAAAAGCAGCACAAAATTGCATCAACCTTTGCTGGTGAAACAGAGTCCTGGATAGCCTAAACCAAATCCAATCAAAAGTGTTTGCAGGCTGCGAATTTAGGTTCCTTAAAAAGGATTCAAGGTCTATTTATTTGCCCATGCAGAAGGTGCGTATAATGCGCTGTCAAGTGACGCATATGGAGGCGTGCTCTCATCAGCATAACAATAATACTGATGGGGAATTTAGCCGATGGCATAAATTGCTACAAGCAAAAAGGAGGTTGGTGGTAGTTGTGTAACAAATATAAACAGTTTTTTGCAAGTAATGCGCTATATATAAGCCGTTGCATAATTTTAACAAAGTTTATCGCATAGGGCAAGATGAAGTGAGAAGAGATTTAATGGCAAGGCTTTGAGAGCCAGCAACTCTGAAGGAGGACCTGCGCGTGTCAACGTTTTTGGTTCTTGCCTTGTATGGTGGGTATCGATGCAGCTTAGGCTGAGTCTAAGGGCTGAAAGTTTTCGGCTGGCTCTGCGAGGGCCCAGAAGACGCAAAGGAGGATTTGGGTTGGGGCAGGGGACTCGCTGTTAAATGACTTTGGAGGTGCTCGGTTTGCTCTGAGACAAAAGGGGTGGAAATAGTGTTCTGTGCTGCGATGTGCTGCTCTAACCTTTGCTGTACTAGGCTATGTTATATTATCATCGACGCTGTACTCCGCCATTATGAATAAGGAAGATGAGAGGGAGCAGACCAAACGTAGGTAGCAGTCGAGCATACTAGGTAGTAGAATGCGCAGAAGTTCGTGCGTTATTTTTATCTGTGTGCCCTGTTCTGAGAGAATAGGCAAATATTTATTTTGCTGAAAAATAATGACGGGTTTATGTAAAGGAAACACTTGATGCAGCCTTTGTCTTGTAGAACTAATGTTATTAAGCCTTACTGTGCGGATTTTTGTAGCAGTGGCAACCTGAATCGCTCGTACGTTTGACTATTGTTTGGTTGCCTTGATTTTAGTAGCACAGATGTCTATCTCGACAGCTCTCCAGCGACTTGGTTCTGCATGCAGTCCTGCTAATAAACCTTAGTCTGATGTGTGATACTTTGCGTACTGTCGTTTGATTTCTGCTGATAACCGGAAGCTAAAATAATCTGTTTGATTTTGGTATATGCGCGATTCAGTCACAGGCTGTTGTTTTTATGATAGTGTTACTAAAATGGACTTTGGACTATATAAATAGTTGGGCAGGTAAATAGCTTTACAAAGGCCACTGATGTGGACAGTTACTCGTTTTATCCCCCAGTCTGGTTAAAAAGATGCCGGCTTTCGCCAACAGAAAACTTCAAGCTTTGTCAAAATCCATTTGTACTACACTAGTAGCAGTTGAGGCGCTGACATTAATGTTCTTGCGTGCGACGTCACTAACAGGCCAGTTCTATTCTGCAGCTTTACAGATTTTGAATGCCATGTAGAGACGGTCGTGTGAAGACTTTCGTGCTGGGTTCATGGGCTTAAAGGTTTTGTCGATGTGACTAAAGTTTTGAGTAGTTAAAAGCGCAATTCAAACACGGTGGCAATCGCATTTTATTCAAGAAATTTAGGCTGAGGTCTACAGCACCGGAGATGGAATTTGATTTGTTGATTACAAGTTCAAGTGCTTTCAATGTGGCCTCTTAGCTTCATTTTGAATAAAGTAATAAATTAGCGCTAACAGTGAAAATAGATCACCTTAGATCGGTTTGCAACGAGTGAGGTGGATAAACTTTACTGGCCAATACTCACAGGCCAATAGTTTCGTACTTGTTTTAGTCGCACTTCGAAACTGCAAGCATGCATTATTCCAGTGACATCGCTGCATTTGCTAAAATGATACCACAATCTCCACTGACTAGATGCTGTACATGCTTGTTCAAATGCACTTCTTGGCGAGAAGCGGCAGGAAGTGCTGAAGTATCTTTTTAATTACCTCCTACTGTACTCAAGAGCGTTAGCAGGCATAGCCATTGGCGTTACACACTTCATTCATTAATTTTTTTTTTCCGCTTGCGTCTTTACATGACTGCTTTCACGAATTCCGAAATGGGACTGTTTTCGCTTTCAATTATGATGAGAAAGAGGTAAATAAAGAGGCATTTGGTTAGCAAATAAGCGTTGACAATTGGCACCATTCAGCATCTGTTTCGTCAATGCTAAATCAATATCTTCTGGTAGCCCTGTCATTATTTGTGGCAATAACACTGCAGTTAAAACGGCTTTCTACAACCAACGCACTTTTATGCTCCAGGATACTTCACGAGGATGACACAATTGGTCATTTTCACTGACGCATTAATCCATGCATGGATTATCTTTGGTTCTAGGCATCACAATGCCATCGCAGTTGCAATTGCAGTTTAAGAATGCGCTGTGACGAATGTCCCTGAGTAACAATACCATCCGAATTGGAAGGCGATCAAACCAATAGCCAGGACTATTTTGACAAATGATAAATATTTTATTACATAACTGGGGGTCGAGACGACTTTCCTTGCCACATGTGCCATACGGAGTTGCTAAATTTTAATACTATAACCATCCTAACATTTGAGGGCCCGTCCAAAAATTATTCTAATTATTAACTAGACATGCCACCATCCGTCAACACTTGTAAAGTCTCTAGGCCCTCTAATTTGGGGTTACATCTCGCATCCCAGTTTCGTTGCATTCCGAAATTTTCTTCATGGTCTTAAATGACCTTCCCATCAAAGATATGCACAATCTGACCAACTGTTTGACCTCTTTGTCAGCATTAGTGTCCACAGAATTCGGGTTCGCGATATTGTAAACGCGTTAGAGAAGGTCATGCTCCAGAATCCACTCCAAATTAAACCTTTGGCTTGGAAATGTCTCAGAGCAATGCTAATGTCAACATCAGTCTTGCTATTTACTTTATTCCTTGCATGTAAATGATCCCTCATGAAAATCGGGTCAGCAAAAGAACATGAATCTCATTTTAAGTGCTTTTTTTCACTTTTTGGGTGCATGCATTCATATCTGTAAACATAAGAGGGGTAGGTATTCAAAAGTACTTATGCGTTGGCTAATGCCCTACGTTCATCCGCTTTTTCTTCATTTTGCAATGAAACGTGCTAAATCGCGTCAAGTACCTTAGATAATCACCATGGGGTCAAGGTCTTTAATTTCGGCAATAATGCTTCCCTTAGTGAAGGCTTAATTATATGCACCTCAAACCGTACCAGGCTCTTGTGAATGAACAACCATTTTACAGCAAAATTTGCTCATAAATACACAGATATAGGCAAGAGACCTGCTTGAGTTTTATGAGTTCCCGTATTAAGTCCATCCATCAGACCGTAAATAGAGATATGAGATGCAGCGTAATGGAAATAATAGAGTAGTAGAAATCTTTTGAACTGCTTTTGATAAAGATTCATTAAAATAATGTGAACAATTGCAAGTTACTGAACGATGGAGCTTGCTGCGCTCTAATCAAAATTACGGCTGGGTACCTTCAAGTAATACCTTAATGAGTGCTGTAATTCAGATGTTTTCAGCAGCATTTATAATGATTACGGGTGCCCATAATCAGATGGGCAAATCATTTGAGTCTTCAAGGGATTCCGCGATTCGAGTCATCAGTGCTCTTTGGAGCCGCCGCTTCAGGGCAAAGCTGCTTGGCAGTAGCTCTATGACCTTAAAAATAGCACGCTGAAGTGGGTCCCAGGTTTGTCCATCCAGCGGCTTTAGACTTATTCCATGCCAGGCTAGAATTCTCAGCTCTTTTATTGCAAACAGCCTCCCCACACTTGCATTGGCAGGAATCGGTGATGGGGGTAAGAACTGAAAAGCCGCTCCAATAGAAGCTGGATATATGTTGACTAAGAATGGCGACAAGAAGCGGCTTTTCACTGGGCTGATTAGCTGGACACCTTCAATGCTCACATAAATGTGCATCAAGGATTGATCCTCACCATCAGACGAAACGCGATGGTCTTAATTGTACCTTAAACTAGCATTTCGCACTCTGAGTAACCAGAATTGACTGTTCCGGCGTGGTGGGGTTAGCGAAATGGGCAGCCGTTCAGACAGATACGCCTGCACTTGGAGGCATATGTAGTTTCCCAGTGGTGACCCATCCATGGCAGTCAACTCTAAGCAAATCGTAAAACCAGCCTGTAATTATACATTCAGGGGCCACTGCTGCAGTTAGAAAGGACCACTAACCTGTATGGGCACCGCGGCCTACGTAGCTCCTCCGAAGCGGTAAGACATCATAGAAGACTACGTAGATGCAGCTGATGAGAGCGAGTATCAAAAAAACCGATTTCCAGTTTTGAGACAATCTCATTTCTCTCAGAGTGAGGAATTGGAATGTCAGTGCGCTGACCAAAATTTTAAATTCATCGACTTATTCCCCATGACGTCAGCTGTCCGATTTCAAAACAAATATTGATCCACTGGTAGATGGAATGTCAGCTTATTATCTTGACCTACTCCATTCAAAAACTTCACAATTAGTTCATTATTTTTGATAATTTGTTCTTTTGCTTACTCACTTTTGCCATCCACTTTCCATTCGTCTAAAATAGTTTGTTTGTCCATGCGAAATCTGTCCATCTATGACTGTCACATCTACGTTGTCCTAATTTATCGCGCACCCATGCATGCACCTAGTTCACTTCCCTTTCCTTTATGCTGCCTATTTGTCTCGGATTTCGCTCGTAAACAAAAGGTTTGTTACAAATCACACCAATAAGTTGTATGTCAGTGTCAAGTTTCAGGAATATTCTCAATCTTTCTCCGTTTCCATTGAAAAAATATCCACTTAGGGGAGCACAAGCCGCATCTGCAATCTTGTATCACATTTAAGGCACGAGAGCATATGCAGTTCATTCTCAACACTCAAGCATCAGCGTGCCATCTCTGACTTACACATTTTAATAATCTCCACTCATTTGGGCCCTTTTTGTCGACGTGAACGGCGTCGATGTGCTGCCGGTAACGGGTTCATTAACTTAGCGAGGTAATGTTCTCGGCCATTAAGTGATGTAGGACTTTAGAATGAAGAGCAACTATGTTAGGGTAGAGATGGTTAAGACTGCATTTCTTATTGCAAATAAGGAACAAACAGCAAGCGTATTGGGCAAAGCAAAGCATCGCCTGCAAAATGTAGTTGCACTAGGGTGGACAAAGAAGATTTAGCCTGATAAAGACTAGTTTTGGCCACATAATCAACCACTATATACCTTTTTGGCCGCATTTGTGCTCCATCATTCAAATAATGCTACAGTTGCATCCCATCATCCATCGAAAAGATGTTTGTGGTCAGATTAGCCTTTTTCATTTACTCTCACAGACATGAGAGATCGTTAAAAACGTGTTGGCAGATGCAGTCTCATGCACTCACCCACCCTAAGTGTTATCGAGGCGAGAAATAATCGTTCTTTCGTCTTACATTTTGGTAGCTTTGATGTCCACCAACGCCGAATTTGCTTTTCTAGCTCCTTCTTCCTCCGCGTCATTCTTCGACAGTCCCACTCTAAATGAGGCATTGAAGTCTTACAAATATAACAGATACGAACGAATGTGTAAATGTATTTCTCTGCAAGTCAAAGTGCAAATAATACAACGACAAGCAAGTACATAAAAGTAGGTTACAATGAAATGCAGACAATGTTCCATGATAAGCTTATTATTGTGCATATTAGTTGCGTAAAATGCAGTCTAGTATCCGAGATCAGGAAAGTTAAATTTAACAATGTATAATTTCGCTGCATTATGCATGCTACTGTCATCAAGAATTCTATGCTGCTAAGGCAAATGTTGCAAGGCACGTAAATTATAAGTGAGTGTATTTTTTTAAGAAGGATGTAGCATTTTACACAAATTTTCATGGTCTAAATTAGACCGATTTGATACTCTAGATTTGCACTGTCCGCAAAACTACTTGCAGTGTCATAGAATTGCCAAATCACACAGGTGACTTCGTGCCACTCTAGAACCAAGAAGTCTTCAGCGATAAATCGTGTCTGTGCCGTTTTCTCCGGTAGCCATGCACTCGATAGCGCCTGCGTTTTCAGAAGCGAAGGAACTTGCATTTAAATGTTGGGCCAAATCATCGAAGGAATATTAGATCCCATTGACCCCGCAGTACTCGCTAATCTTGGATTTTGTAAAATTACCCCCGATTACTGTTTGAATATTCAGCGCAGGTTGTTTGTGATGTCCCTCTCTCTCCATCAAGATAGTGCGATATTGTTATTCGCTCTTACAGTGTTAGTACGCAAGCACTATCGTCAGAGGTGTTCAGCTTTATGATTCGACTCACTATTTCCATAAAATAATGGAATAATGAGTAGTGTGCATTCCAAACGCAGCTCTTAAAGTGGTTATTTAATGCACGCTATCTTTGGTCTTCTTTTGGACTGGAGTTAGCCAAACAATTAATGGCGTAATATTATTATTCCATGGGGTGCCTGCTCCCTTCTGCATCACCTCAGTGCCGTCGCCAGCCTTGGTTTTGGATTCTATAGTAAACCATCCTCGCTACTGAATAAGTGCTCAGTAGCAGTTGTATGGCGAGATTAACATTTTAATTGACATCCACCAGGTCAGAGTTTTGGCACGCAAGTGCCACATAAGGAAGGCGAGGTCCATTTGACGCCGGTAGTAAAATACTGAGGAAAGACACCCATACCAAAGATATTCTCGAATCCGTAGGTTGCAACATTAATAAGTTCTGCTGACCGTAGTTACTAAAAGCTAAATTGCAATGCGGACAGGAGGGAGACCTTCCAAACCCTGTTGTAAGGCTGTGGGACGCTGACGGATTTTCCCACGTGACAGACCAAAAGTCACCTAGATGCTGCTTGCTCCCACAATCTGCAGAATCGGGCCATCGTTGGGAGGGCTGCTTTCCAGTGTGTAGAGCTATATGCAGTTCCATTTTACCGGCTTATTTTAGACCGTGAATTATCGCTTCGCATAATTGAAGAAGCATTCTACAATTCGTAAGGATTTGCTCAATCCTGCAAAATTGTCTTTTACTTCTCTGATAGCTTGGTCTACTTTGGCAAATTATGATTGATGATGATGATGAACATTTGACGAATTCACCTGTCTGACTATGAAGTTGCAATATACCAATGCATCTACTTAGCCAGACATTTGCCAGTAATGTTCAGCGAGAGATGAAAAATTGCCTCATCTGGTCCACACAATGCAAAATTCGCTGTCAAGGCCATCTACCTCTTTGCTCACCCATCACTCAACAAACTCAATGATATCCTCAGGAACCAATTTAATACAGCAGACAACGAGAGCGCTAAAAGTCGACCACTGCATACGAAAATGAAACTATTGCGAAACATGCAAGATAGAGTAACACATCAAAAGACAAACAAACAGTGTTCCAACGGATCAAATCTCGTACACTTCGTCCACACCATATCATGCTATTGTCAATACTGCCAACTTGTATCCCTACTAGCTATTATGAATGTTGTCAAATGTCGGCTACTTAGAAGCCTTACCCGATGGCGTTATGCATCTGCTACCATGCTACGCCCACCTGTTTGGCGATGATTGCAAGATGGGCCAATGAACAACAGCACTAATGAATGCGTTATCATGCGCCAGTGGCAGAGACAAGGTAGATCAGTGAGAATAACCGCGATCGGAGCTACACCATCTCAATGAAAGCATTCAATCTATTCCACGTCGGCCGACGTAGGGCTTGAACCCACACTACCAAGATCGAGACTACTGAGCCAACCGAACTCTTAGCGCTAACTTCTTCTAGTCCACTCAAAACAATCCATACTACAGCACACTGCTTCCCACGCCTGCTCCATCTGCAGCCCTGTCAACCACATACTTCTCCACCACCGCTATTACCGCTACAGCCGCAACCCCACCTTATCCACCTGGACACTCCTATCTGCTATTAGAGAATGAAATGTTGCGCCTCCATTACGCACGAGCACACACAATTATATCACAGGCACTCGCATTCCCAAATTTCGGTGGATATAAGAGATGAAAGGCAAGATACATTGCCGAGTTGCATGCAATAACTCACCTACGCCTCATCATCAATAGCCCCTCCAGCGGCTACAGAGTGACATCTAGAACCAGGCATTTAAAGCATACGCCAGGCTGGTAGGAGCCACTTGCAACCTAAGCGAGTATCGTACTCCTGCACCACCAGGCCGAACTTACGTTCTCTTCTCCTATCCAAATCTTCCACTCACCTACCCAACCATTCAGTCAATCAGCCAGCCACCACTTTGCAGCGCAGGGCAGCACAACGCCATTTAATGCGATCTACTGCCAACCATTCACTGTTAGTCCTCCATCTCTACCCTCGCTGCACCACTTCTCCACACTCCCTTTTTTCCTCCGACGTTATCACTTCCTTAAGGTGACAAACAAACAAAGCCAATAATTTGCAAGTCTACAACGCTTTACATCACTTTCGATGTTCCCTGTCTCACATTCCGCTCAGATGACACAAGATTGGACGCAGTCAGTGCAAATGTGGCAAAACTTTGACCCCAACTAAACACAGTCCTGTCATTACAGTGCTCGAATAGGCAGAGAAGCGTAATTGGCCATACGGCAATGAAGTAAGCAGATGTGTAATTAATCAATCAGTAAAGGATGGAATTTAACTAAATGAATGCTTAAAGCTACTCTACTCTGCGTACGTATCCTAATATCGCAGGTTAATTAGCACCCGCTGATACGATAACACCATGATTTAAATATAACCTAATATTTTTCCAGTGTGCTAACATAGTAAAGATAGCAGAGAAATTGTGTTATATTGTACTACTCTGTTAAGAATTAGAAAGCGAGGCATTCTCATTGGCAATGAAAGGGACTTAGGAAGGGAACGAAACTCATGAAAGGCGATGGAGCAAATTTAATAAGAACACAAGTGCCATCAATTCACATCACGAATTTCTCTGCTTTTCTCTGGGATCGAGAATGCGGTTGCAGGAAACGAGTGTGCAGAGTGACGTGCTGACAGTAGGAGTTACGGGGTTCCTAAAAGGCGAACTTCAGATTACGACTGATGAAAGGTAGTTGGATCTCACCGCGTCACTTTGTTTCGAGTCCTTAACTTGTAAGGCTTTACTGTAAGCACAAAATTAGCGTCCACCTAATGCTAGTGCAAATACGTGGGATAGTAGTGTGCCATTAGAGACCAGGCCAAAAGTACATCCAGTGACCCTGAGTGAGGAGGAAATCGATATCCAGGCCACGGAAACGACGTCACGTGATCTTAAGAGGGGTGACTATCGTTCACGTGATTGGATATTTGAGGCCGGATATTGATTATCGTCGAATATAGGGTCAAATGACGTCATTGTTCAGCCCTGAGTGTCGATGAACTTCGAATTCAAGGTCGTATGACGTCATCAGACGGGCCTGGATATGGATTAACGTCAACTTGAGGTTCACGTGATTGGATGTTCGAGGAAAGATATTGAATATCGTCGACTTTAGTGTCAAATGACTTCATGAGTCAAATCATTCACGAGTTCTTAAACCTCGCTCTTTACATTTGCCATGATGACACCCTCCAAGACCGGTTTTGTGGAACCCACACTTTAAGGCTGCATCCACACGCCAGAGCAGTTAGGTCTTCTGGAAGTAAATTTTTTGGTTGTAACGACCTAGCGTGTGCATGTTCTCGGCCTACGTGACTGATCAGTTCGTGTAAACAGACGCGTCCTATAACGGACGCCTAAATTTGGGTGGACGCAATGTGTCGTCGATGGTCAAATGTCCCTGCACCGCATATCGGAATGTATGGAATAAATTGCGCATGAGATGAATGTTGTAGAGAAGAAAAATATTTGTCTAAAGGACTAAACTTAGACGTCAGCTTAAAAATACTTCTTACTGCTGAAAAAACTAGCAATTGTCGTCCCTTGATATTGACGCTTTCATGTTAAACTCTACACTCTCTAGTAACCAACAGGGATCATCAGTAGACAGTTGTATAAAAAAATCGTATTCGCAATCAAGGGTAATTCGCTTAGTGGTACTATGGTCAATGTGAATGTTTAAAAGCAAATTTAGGCCTTCTAACGGTAGGTTGATTCGCACCTTAATTATCAGTATCGCCGCTAAAAAACAATTCTAGTGCTGCCATGTGGTCTGACATTTGTGGAATGCCATACTTGTCTGACCGGTGGTTTTGATAGAACCCACACCATTCGCGCATAGATGTATTGCTTAAAAATTGAATTCGATCGACAGATGATACGTCTTGATTTTAAAACATTTTTCATAAGTTTCCTAGGGCTTTGCCATGGTAATATTGCTGAGATTGCCTGTAAACCCCCAACCAAAGCGTTGGTATGCGTCAGTTTGTAATTCAGCCTGCCTCACAAACAAGAAGTGGATAGCTTAGTCAAAAGAAGATTCAATGGGTTAAATCCAACAGTAACTTCGCAGCATTACTCTGTTAAGTGTTTTACGCAATTACAATAGCGGAGCAAGTGTTGGTATGACCCACATCTGCATCTGTTGCCGACTATGCAAGCTTAAGGTACAGAGAAACCAGATGCTTTCAAAAGCTCAAGACACTCAAGGCAGATGTGGACAATAAAGGCAAACAGGACAATGCATGCAAAAACACGTGCATAATATTTTTTCGTGGTGATAATAATAAAACAATAACCAGAAAAGAAATAAGCATATTATAGCTAGGTGTGCAGGGCAGGCAGACAGAGTGCAAACCATCGGAGACAATACTGATGGCAACTTGATTGCCTCCCGGCGATAAAAATATGGGTGACACAAGGCATTGGGTGTAGAAAAAAAGAAATAAGATCAAAGATCGCGCAAAACAAACGCTGTCTAATGTGGGAATAGGGCTGTTTCAATCTCCTGTGGTTAAGAGATCGGCAGAGTAAATGAGACTGTACGAATGTATAAAATCATCGTTTTTACAATGGTGTACAAGCAGACCAGTCATAATGAGCAGTGTTCTGATCACATCTTGTTATGATATGGTTTGCTTACATCCGATTACCACCAACATTCCGTCATAATTACGGCGGACACAATTACCAAGTAATTCCTTGGTGCAGGAGCATGTAGAATACAGTAATTTACCCTGAGGTCTTTACTAATTTTATGTTAACCGTGTTAAGCTACCAATGTCAGTAGTTCCTCGTCACTGTTCCACATGTCACCTATCTATGACAAATACAATCTCCGTCAGTGCCTGAGGTGCCCTATTAAATTACGCACAACTCAAATGCGCTCGTATAAAAGCCGGCTTATACTGCTTAATAAAAAACAAATCAATGAAGAGTTGGTGGTACACAAACAAACTTAACGAAAGAAACCTATTTAAATAAAAATGATGATCGAAGAAATTTTGGACTATATCTCAACATTAGTCCCTACTTTTGGGGCAAACGCTCAACAAACAACGACAAGGACAACGAATGCACGAGTCGATTAAACGAATAAGGTAGACAAACTCAACTGCTGTTTGACCCAGCGGTTCTCACAGAGCTAAGTAAGGGAAGATTGAGCGAGCGTGTACCAATTGCACAAATTGAATCATGGATCACCTTCCACAAATCGTTTTCACATTTTCATTCATGGGATTTAATTGGTAAAGAAATCAGCATGGGTTCTTTTTGAGAAAATATCGAAAAAACAGAAATCTAAGCAAGCTTAACACATGGTCGAAGCAGTCAATTTGACTTAGTCCTGATGCACTTCTGCAAATTTAAAGGTCAATGTGGAGGATGAGGCATGAGTTGTCGAAGTTTTTTCCTTACTCAGCCACCAACTCATTCCTTAGAACGGGTTTGGATAAATGAATCTAGGGATTCATAAGAATTTTATGGTAGAGGTCTTCTTTACTAGCCTAACCGATCTGTATTTTCACTTGAAACAATTCTGAGGCATAATTAACAAACAAAGTAGAGAAGATATTTGCGCCAAGTTCGGATTCTGCAATATACCTGTAAATACGTAATGAAGGGAATAAGAAACCCACTGGATGTTGCCTTTCTCTTGGATGCAAAAGGTACGCCATGCCAATGTGTCGCACATTGGAGGCAAAGAGGCTACAGGCTAATGTCATATCCCCATTGATAGCATTCCTCATTGCAATTCGAGCGTATCTGTGATACTGACTGCTATTAGCAGGGTTTGTATGTTATTTAGTTACTGAACCATTCAACATATCCCGTGCAGTATTTAGGAGCAAAAGTGCACACATGTTGCCAATGCGACTGCACCCAAGGCCCAAAGCAACAAAGAGTGGACTCTTAAGTTCAAGATCATTCAGGAAAACAATGATGCTGCAACACGCTACTCCTAGGAATTATTTTTGGATAAGGAGTTTTGGTTGCGTTGCTGGCAATTTAACTGTCCCCAAGCCTTCAATACCGACAGTTACGACTGCTGATACTATGATTTGAAGTACCTGTCAAGCGGTCAATCAAGGAGATAGCTCCAAATTACTTTTTGAAAATCCGCCGCTAATTGATTTTTGGAATGAACTAGGGCCCGCACACCAAACAACTCCAGGTTCATGCACTTTTGTGCACTGTCCACGCAGGGTAGGATTCCTGTCCTACTTACCAAGGCCACAAAGGGATTGACTTTAGTCTGACATCTTGAATATGATTATATTTAGAATAACAATGCATCCATAATTTTGCAAGACCCTGAATAGCATAAAATTGGGTACAAATCACGATTTGGTCTGGCCTTACTAAATATAAGCCGTTAGTCAATGCATGCCACAAGACGTGTGCTATGTGAGTAAAGAAAACTACGTGATTCTAAGGTTGAAGAGTTTTGATGCTCAAGAGTGAGATGTGGGACAAGAAAATCATCATCAGTATTCCAAGCAGTAGGCGCGTCCTTGCATTCTGCTATAGGATTTCATGGATTGCGATAGGCAATGCTACTGGTGGCTTGGCCGACTTAAATCGGAGTCTCCGTGGCCTCTAGACGTGGAATGTATGTGAAGGCATGTCTTGAATTCTGGGAGGCTGATAATATCTAGTCAGTTTTCCTTGCTCTAAAAAGGCAGACACCAGCCTTGGCGAAAGCAGCGCTTATCTTGGGGTAGTTCAAAGCCACCTAGCAGGTCTAATGTAAACAGTTTGGGATCAGCAAATGCAGCCACTTCATGGCAAAATGTTAGCATTGAGAAAAAACACAAGCCTACGAAATAGTGTTTGAATGCATAGGAATCCCAAAAAAATATTAAAAACACATGCATCGGCATGGCATTGATTTAAGGAGTTCTGTGGACCTCTGATCTGCTAAGTTAATGTTGACCTAGCTTTTCTATTGATACGCGATACCTAACAGATAAGTATCGTGGGATCCATGAATACATGACTATGACCGACCCTGGAAGCCAACTCAGCTCTCTTTTCCTTCTGCTAAATGTGGTCGTCTAGAAGGAGATTTAGTCGTGACTTTGTTCTCCAAGTTCGTCTGCAACTTGTAAAAATGATAGCAAGGAATGTGGGAACAAACGGGATACAGCAAAGGAGGATTATCTAAAATGCATCAAAAGGCACCTATTTTTCTTCCATTAACGCAAAATACTTTTGCGTCGTTGCTTTTAGAAGGACTAGACAATTGTTGGTGGTTAGTGATTGGAAGACTTACTGAGTGATTCCAGTTCCACATCCTATTAGAGTAATCTTAGTAACGATTCACATGTGATACTTTTACTTTTGTTAATGACAGTCCAAATACATGCGGTTGAGGCTGCAGCCGATTTCAAGCACTCCTGCATGTCATCTTTTCTATTTTGGTCTAATTTTAGACCCACTGCGCTCACTCTTCAGGCACATTTTGTACGTCACCTCATTCCTTTAGTGTAACTCACGCAATTTCGGTATGCCATGGCTAAGGTAGTTGTTATTAGACCGAGATGAATTACCATGTTTTCCTTTCAAGCAGCTTTACCGAGAATGCTCAGAGCGCGTAAATTAGATGATTGGCGTTTGTGTTGTTGATAAATAAACAAAGTATGCCAACAGCCTACTTCTTCTACCCCTTTTGTTTGTGCACTCACCATCCTGCCCTTCGAGACGAATTCGCAGTAGCGGCAGCTAACACAATCACTTGTGCCAACGATATAAGATTTGCTTATCTCGAGGAGTGACAATCGACAACCCCTGACTGGACTGTGGCAGTGACTTTCCTGATTGGTAGCTTTTGCTGCTGAAATTTAAAAATTTAGCGACCGAAAAGGCAGAAGCGTTACCACAAAGAAGAGCTGGCGATGATTTCCGGAGCCTGATTAGGACGCAGACACAGAAACTAATCTCTTTTTACTAAATATTTATGGGGAATGTGAATGTGTGTACAGACACGAACATAATCTTTCCTTCAAAGTGAGTTGAAAAGGAGAATTTTTTGAATAGTTTGCACTGTCATTGGAAAGTTGATGGAGAAGCCTCTGTCTCCTATGCCAATCGCAAACATAACAATAAACCTTCTGTCACCTCCCACACAGAGTGATAGCTATTTAGCTCTTGGTCGGGTCACTGAGGCTTGATGACATTGAGTGAATGGCAATGTTCTTGTCAAATCGCACAGTACAATACAGTCTCAGAGGCTAGACTCAAGCAGCAGCCGATTGAGTGAGTGGCTCAATGCCATCGTAAAATTGAATGCAGGTGTGAGTCAGTGTGTGAGCAAGGCGGAGAAATAAAATTGGCATGGGATTTCGTGCTTATGTTGCATAATGTTAAATCGCTTTTCATCAAACACTTAGAAACTGCAAAGATAATCAGCACGGCTGCCTGATATTTTACCTGTGCTTCAGACTAATACGCCAAATGAAGTGTTTCTCATCCGATAGCCAATATTGGGATAAATCACTCAACAAATTAGGATCCAGGACATGTTGGGCACTTCTTAGCTTTGCATCTACTTCACTAGTCAACTTGCAAAGTAAGGTCGACGTTATGGTTAGTCTCTTTTAAGCCTAACCTGGGGCATTCTCTAACATATGGTGCTGCTTCTCTCTCACTCTAATTGCTTAAAAGCAGGTGCCATGGAGAGACCTTTTTGTTGACTTTACAGTTGCGGATGACACTCTTTTAAGTGTGCATAGACGGATTTCCATTAATTGACACAGCCAAATAACACACAGAGATATTGTTGGACATTAAAGATGCTGAGTGGAGGATTGCACGCGGGCCAGTGAACAGCCGACAGATACGTAAGTCTACTACAGTGATGCAGCATCCTCAGTGAGTCCTTTCACATTGCGTACATACAATTCTCTGCCTTAAAGTTGTTGACGATGTCAATGACTTACTTATAAGGCGCGTGAGCAGACATTGAGTTTAGGTTTGGTCCGGTATACCTAATCATGGTGCACTACTTAGTCACTCCACTAATAAGCATTTTAAGCAGCGTCCATTCTGTGATGCTCTTCCTCCTACCGGTGACTATTGTAGCCGCTCCCGATGCGCCCTGCCACCAATTACTACCTCCGAACATCAAAGCGAGTTTGAGGCCTTGAGTTATTACTCAGTTACCCTAATCCCCCAAAGCACGGAGAAAAGCTTCAACTCTGCATCCAATTGCAGTGCGTTTAGCGCAAATTAAATTTGGACACCCTAGCTTTTCGAAGGAGGATGGAACTTCTGATAAGGTGCCCTTAATCGCACCATGGCAGTGAGTTGACAAGCATGGGTGAACACAAAACTTTTCTTTGCTCTTTTGCCACGCTTAGTCCATGGTGACTGAAAGTGGACCACACTGATGGCCTTAAAAGAGCCTATAGAGAGTATCACTTAAGCACAGACTTTGGCCGCATTATGACTGCAAACAGTTTGGTGATAACATGTGCAGAACCGTACTGTATCCATTAGTATTACAGCAAAACTTGACGAGCAGACTTGTGACAAAGTAAAAGTCAGTCTAAGAGTAATTAAGCTGAGAAGACACCGGGCGATGCATGGACTGTATTCCTGTACATGGGTTGAACGTCTTTCATATAAGAGATGAATAATCTGGGGCTGGATTTGCTTCCTTCGGACTCGTGTGTGGCCACAACTTCACCACTAAGATACCATCGTGTGGAAAAGTACTGACATCACGTCTACCGAGTGCTTTTTGTAGCCTTCAATCGCTTTCCCAGGACAGGTGTATTTGCGTCCTTATCACACACATTCACCATAACCCGAAAATCGTTTCTACGGGACTGTAGTTATTGATAACTTTGATTTATTCCTTTTCAACCTCACTTAATAGAGCATTTCGAATTAAAGCAGTCAACATCAAGGGTTACTGTAGATGCAACTGTTTCAAGATGATTATGGACTACGGCATTTGGAGCCACGGCCTGCCGTATGCCGGTTGCTGTTTCCATGCGGTTAGTGCTGGGCTCTTGAGTGATTCATTCGGGTGCCCAGATGAATGGCAGTGATGGCCTGTTCAAGACTGCGAATTGAGATTTTATTCAACTCCGGGTTTGCTAAAATCATAGTTCATGATCGATCAGCACACAAACAAAAGCTGATGCATCTTAGGCAACTTCCATTGCATTAATCAATACGCACAGCATGATTTACCACTTCAGTTCCCGATATTTGGGGTAGATCATTGCGCTCTGAGAAACCCCAGTAGTTGTTTGCAACAAAGTGATTCTATCGATAGGGGCTATGCAAATGCTTGAAATCCCTGGCTCTAGATAGTCCAAGGTCAACGCATCCCTCAAAGTGTGTGGTAACGAAGGCAAAATTCTCAGGTTCGTCACTTCTCTTAACTTTTAGTTTTCATTTTTATAAGCTTGGCGAACAACCTGGTCCTTAGATGAAGACATCTTTAATGAGCTGTTCTTGACGTAGACGACTACGTCTGCTAATCCTGACTTGCAGTTGACACATTCATTACCAATTTCGTCACTTTATGCCTAAAATTTTACCACAATATTCCTAGTAGTTGTGCAATCCACTAAGTTCACCAGCAAAGTTACACTGCTGAAAGAAAAAAGTGATGTATGACGGAAAGGTACTCACCAAGCCTGAATAGATTAGCAAACCAGTTTTAATGCATTTTGTTAATGAGAAATCATGCTTAGGTGTGCGATGCTCGTAGGCAGTCGGTGGATTCCTAGGCGTTCAACATCTGAGTAATAGGTTTCCTGGTTTGTCCCCAATGCTGTAGTGGTTGCGAGAGTGTTTATTGTTTAATCATGAAAACGACAAATGCAGCCTGTCTCATTAAGGCGATAGCACTGGCAATTTCCAATTTCTCTGCATAGTAATTTACGCTTACAGCGATTTTATCGGTTGGAACATATTACAGTTAGCTGACAACCCTTGCATGATGTCACGCCATTGGTGAGGTTAGCGTGGGTGGAGCTTTTGTAGTAATTCACTGATGACTATGCCAAGTCGTGAAACGAATCATGTTCAACTATCACAACAGCAATATAGTCAGCTTTGTATGCCATCATGGATATCATGCTCATGAAAACAATTGGGTGTTTGCGATAAAAGTGGCAAAAGCTATACCAAGCAGAGGATAGAGACACGATTTTAAGGTAGAATGCAGATTACGCGAGTTTTGCATAGCCTCGAGCAAAACATTTTCTACCCAACTTGTAAGACCACCCCAACCTCAGAAGATAGCTTTTTCAAGCTTAGCAAATGTTACAATTGTTAAACGTTTTAATTGCTGTTAAATGCAAAAAAGGTCTAATAATCATCAAGTGTAAGCCTTAGAGTGGATGGAATGCTTCATCCAGTACTTTCTAGAGGTGATATGACTTGACAGAAATTACGCCTACTCGTCGAAATGTATCCAAACGCTACAGGTCTTAGGGGCATAATTTACCAAGATATTTGGATCCCTTTTTGAGGTTGTACCTAACTGCTCTCCGCAGTCATCTAAACTAAAAAGAGATGCCTTGAATCTTCCATTCAGCGAAGTACACTTGTGCTTCAATGCCTCTGTCATTGCCAAAAGCAAATCGCTAACTTACTTGGGCGCTTGACACAAGTCTGCACACACACACACACACAAGTCACGGAGGCGTCAGTCCCCAGCACCACGTGCTGCAAGGTAGCACGCGTTTCTTAGTCAATGTGTGATATGCATGCTGAAAATTGAATGCACTATCCACCACATTGCAGCGTCTCTTAATCACACCTGCTTTCATCGGTGACAGGCGATGATGAAAGATGATGATGATGGTGGTGCATTTTAACATACGACACTGCTCAAATATGGAGTGGATTTTGAGTAAATCTGCACGTTTATCTCAAATTACTTGTTATGTCCGCAGTTAACATTGTGCATGGCTAAGACTCTGTGTTTAAAATCGCCTCTCTTTGGACAACCTCAAGAGCTACGGGGTATAAGAGACAGTTTAGTAAACGATGGCTTGTTTGAGAGAGCCAACTTTTTCAATTAAGAATACCTTCGTTTTCTCAACGAACTTGATTCTGACATTACCGTCATGGATTGCTAATTGTTTAAAGTTGAAACAAAAGCGCAGTGCCAGACGCATGACGGCAAATACTTGCATTCTACGGTTATCATCACTGTTAATCTTGTTCGAAGTAAAGCTATTTCATTGTGCTTTGCTTAATTGCTCTTATATACGTTTACTCTGTTGACATGATACCTGAAAATTGAACAATAACTTTAAAAACCAAAGGCAAAGGTCGTCAATACATTCATCTTGCAGGCAATTAACTGCATCGGCAGCTATTCAGCAATGGCATATGCTAATGACACATTTTGTAACAATGACATTCAGTAGCATTAAAAAAGTGTTTGTGAAGTAAAGGGAGGAAGGAGGCTTAATGCAGCTACTCTCGATCTCGGAAAGACGAAGGTGCTTTAGTTTTTATGGGAATCATCATCTGTGTGATCGACTTCCACCACACTCCAAAGATCGCACCCATATTCCGTTCTGCTTTTGTTTATGGAGATCCAAACTGACTGCAATAAGTCGAAGAAGCTATTCCGCGTAGTTGCTAAAGGAAAACACACGTGCATACTGCAAGGATTTGTGCAATTTGGCACCCATAAAGGTAAGGTACCAAATCATGAAAAGGTAGGCCAAACATCTTACGATCATCTTTCGCCTTGATAACTATCACCTTTCCATGAATTGCATTTTTTCTCCGTAATTTTATAGCTCTGACCGATTGTTCCCATCTTGCACATCTTGCCGTTATGCATAGTTGTTAAGTGTGCAGGTGACACTACCACGATCCATTTCTCTATCACATACGCACAACCTACCACGAATTAGGCGTTCGCTAATTCAGCAATTTCGCCGGAGTAAGTGAATTGCTATTTTTCGCTCCCGGCGTCAGAGCATTGCTTTTGAAGGACTAGATGAAAGAGACCATTGTGCATTTTGTGGCATGGATAAGTAGAGGGGAGGTCATGGAAGGTGAGTTATTGACAAACTGCAAATTTCAAGTGAGTAAGGTAGGGTATCATCTGTCACCGTCATCTTTGCATGAAGGTGGTAATGCTGGCGCAACCTCATTTTTGCTGCAATCAGATCGTCTGTCACTGAGTTGGTCTGCTGGAACATGAATTACGAGAAACTCGCAAGAGTGGACTGTATTGCTCATGGATCACATGGTCAACATCAGAACACTTTAGTCCTTTCCAATCTGCCCACATTGCAAACTGTTTTAGCATGAAGTCTGTCATTGCATTATAAATGTGAAATGAGTATAAGTCTAGTCAGCAGGTCAGTGATTCAAAACCCAACCTGAACCATGATTGACGGCATTATCTCAACCAATGTGATACCATAGTCTGTTTCATCACTCCATGTCTTGTCATATCAAAACGTGCCTTGTTTCACGTATAAATATGTGGGATTGTCTCGCCCTCCTAGTCTCTTTGCCGCGATGATGTACGCACGGAATAGTAAGTTGTTAAGTGCTTAGCATCTCTCACTATCATTCTCAACTGTTGCTCTGAGCAAGCAATTTAGTCATTCTGCACACATTTCGCATTGTCAGGTCTCTTTGTGAAGGTGGTCTTCGGCCTTATCACTGCCACCGCCATGGTGGCGTGTGATCTACCTACACCTGTCGAACGGGCACAACTTCTTGAGGCTCATTTGGAAGTTCGCGAAAATGCGTACCCTCCTGCCAGCAATATGCAACTAATGGTAAGTTCGCTCCCAGCACCTTTGTGGTTGACTAGGCAAGTGTTGACACCATAATCTGTTTCACGTGAAAATATTCTTCGCAGCCACTGATGGTGTCTGTTTTCATCTGTCTAGAAGTACTCCAAAGAAATGGAGGATCTGGCAGAGTCATGGGCCAAGCTATGTAAATTTAGTCTTCCCGACTTGTCGGTCTACCCACAATACAATGGAGTCATAAAAAACACCGTCCTTATCAGTGGCATAAAGCCACCTCTTACGGAAGGCGTGTGTGCCTGGAAGGAAGAAGCAAAATACTACACGTATTATAACAACTCTTGCACAGAGGTTTGTGGCCACTATACACAGGTGAGGAATTTGTGTGTGTGCTACTCATGATGTGCAGAGTGTGGATGCACTCCAATCCACACAGCGAAGCCACTCACTCCTCACTACTGAGTGTCTACTTGAAATGTTATTTAAATAGAAGAGGTGTAAACGAGTGCAGTAATGTGCATGCTGATGTGGTAATGAATGGTTAAGTATAAGATGATGCTTCTTGTCATGCCTTTCTCTCTTCATGAACAGCTGGTTTGGGCAAACACAAATAAGGTGGGCTGTGCAATGCAGCGATGCGATAGCCTTCGGCCCGATTGGGAGAATCCGCAATACTTGATCGTGTGTGATTACAAACCTGGGTAAGTTCGGTCTCGTCTAATCATCCGACTGATGAGAAACCTGTCTATACACTGCTATGCACAAATTCCTCTAGAGGGAACTACATGGGGCAGTGGCCGTATGAGCAAGGACCCAGCTGCAGCAAATGCCCTGAAGGACAGTTGTGTTTCCGCAACCAATGCATCCAAGACCCGAAATGCCATCAAGTGTACCCGACACTAAAACTGAGGAATCCTAAAGACAGAATGGTGCCAGACTGTGTGGTTTTTAAGGACTAATTGTGCATTATTTGTACTGGCTTTAGCCAAAATTGTGCTGCGAATCAATCGCCACTTCTCCATACACTCTCACTACAGTTCTCCACCTGTCCACCTTTTAGGTTCTGTCACCTTTTGAGTATGCTTTCTTTGTTTCCTACTCCTTGAGTTCAAGGAAATAAGTATGCATATATGTTAATAAATGTTGCTATGAGGAGATGGCGAGTGCTGCATGTAGTGGAAAGGACACCTTGTGGAGCGTAAAGCTAGGAGCAAGGAGAACTGGGCGATAAGAAGGTGAGAGATGCATTGCGAATGCGGTAGGGAGGTTTGGCCTTTATCGCGGTAGTTGTATTTGCCTTGGCTAAGTGAAAATTTAGTTTTGTTGCCACTGGCCTCCTCATTCACCGTTATTCCATGCGACTCAAAGATTTCCATTCGAGGTCGTTGCAAAATGAGTAATTACCAAGACAACAGATGAAACCTAGTGCTCTACCTACAACGCTAAGCACAATACAATGTTTCGAGCTTCTCCTGATTATCAAAGCTTTCTTTGAGCATTAAATGCACTACACGCTTGATATGTTCACTAATTAGACCCCCTCCTTAGTTACTTCGCTCACTTCCATGAATGGCTCTACCTCATTGCAGAATCAAAACACTCCTACTATTTGGCTGCTTAATTTGACCTTATGCTCGGGCTCACTACACTTTTTTGTCGGGCACTTCTAACCTCCAGAACTGGTGGGAGCTTGGTACGCTGAAGTTAAAGTAGACATCAAATTGTGGTGCAATAATGTGGGTTTCTGCTCAATTATTTTACTAGGTTTTTTCAAAAACCAAGCTGAATGAGTTGTTTTTTTTTTTATTTCTGATAAATTGATCAAAAGTTGGGAAAAATTGAATTGTGAACCATAACACTGTAAAGCAATGATGGCTACGTTTAAGGGATTCGCCCTTCATTCTTTCATTTTGGCATTCGAGGAAATACCCCCTCGCACTCTCTTATGTACTTGTCACAGTGTTCATACAAATAAACGAGCTCTGGCGACAATTATTACAGTCACATGGGCCGCGAATGTAACACTGGCTTCTTTTTAGTGACGGACTTTGGAATCGTTGTGTTAAAAGTCCCTAATGGGCCTTTACTTTAAGACCGTAGCTTTTACTGCTGGCCTCATTCCTTTTATCAATACGCCATCCGCAAAGACCCCTTGAAACGGTTAAAAATGCATCTGTAATAATATTGTGGACAACCCTTATTGGCCTTTTATTCTTCCTAAAAAATAAGGCTATCGTAAAAGTGTTTAGGGACAGGGCCTCCCGATTCGGCCGACTCAATAAGCGACAATAGATGCTGACATCGACCCTGTAGCATACTACAACTAAGCTTTGTATGGTTTTTTTTAAAGATCAGATTGGATAAGAAGGCAAACCTTCACTGGTTTTGATATGCTTAAAAGCGATAGTAAAGGACCGGTGTACCCATTCGCTAGCATTGTGCTTATAACACCAAACCTTGGCATCAGCGTTTTATTTTCGACAGCTAAACATGAGAATTAACAGCGAAAAATCATCTTTGCTTAGTTAATGTCCATTTGGATGTCATCCTTTACAGCAGTCTGACGTTACTTGGTAGCGAATAAAGCTGATTTTATCTACTTGTTCCGATATAAGTAGGAATTGGGAGCACCTCTGTTAGCATGGGCCTAATTTGAGCCACTTGCTAGCTCACATGAAAGTTCTCATACCTACGCAAATAACCGATATTCTAGAGACATGTATCAGGACTGGTGATTCCCGCCTTGCCCCTCTACACGACATAATAACGAATTGTTCTTAATGTGTTAGTTTGCAATTCCAGACTCTAAGCTTTACATCGCATGTTCCAGCATCACCTCTCCTAAAAGATGACGTAGATCAAAGCAGCATAGAAGATCGCATCTTAATTGTCATACAAGCAGAGCTTACCTAAAGTGCTGCTTGTATGACCTAAACACCGTTGCCAAGAGTTAAGGCGAAACCTGCAGTGAGTTAGCTGTTGTCTCACCACATCACTCACTCGTTTACTCGGATCGCATTTGATCACACCTATTTACCTTAACTTCTCGACAAATGCAATACATTTTAGACATAATTTGCGCCTTCATTTTATGACTCACTTTGGCACTTGCTATGTTGAATGGAAGCAAGAACGAAGCACTGAATATTTAAGTCATCGGCAAGAAATGTGCATAGGCCAAGGTTGTGCTCCGAGTAATCACAACACTATCCTGTACTTGTCTTTTACCTGAGCTATGCCGAAATTGGATAGGTTCCCTCCTGTAAGAGCTTCCACCAGAATTACAAGCACTCCAAACGTGCGCATCTTGTTCAGATAGATTTCGGTGTGTAATCAGCCGGACGACCTGGCAGTAGCTAACTTGTACTACTTTGCGTTTTTTTCCAATATCGTACTATGAAAAGGAATGAGTGCTCATTGTACGGCGAACTTTGCCACAATGTGCAAACAGAAATCAGGCCCACATTTTCTATCCGTGTAAACTCAAAAGACTATGAGGACAATTTCCCTTTTAGTAAGGTTGATAGCGGCTGGCATTTTTAAAAGCCTGAATTGCATTTAAAATTAGGTGTCTTTTCACTTGATATTGCGCGAAACTGCACTTTGTATTTGTATCAGTGCGATTACATTTGCTTCACTAAGTTAGTCCCACAGGACCCAAACGAGTCCTCACAGCCGTGGCTGGCATTGCACAGGGTGCCTTGAACCTCTTTGAAAGGCGCTTGAAATTTCCAAATGATTTATGGCCATGATGCTCGAACTGGTTGGCTTTTTGCCCTGTGCCTACCTCTAGATTTCAAATACGTGCAGACAGGAAACCCAGCCTTGATAAAGAACGAATTTTCTTTCATAAAATCCAAACAGCTACTCATGCATGAGTGATCATCACTGTAGCAAAGGTAGGGTGCAAGCGCTTTGTGATTCTTCAGTTTACCGTTTTTTGCGTAATTCATTTTATGAATGGTGCTGGATTTAAACACCCAGGTGTTTGAAGTCACCCTACCAGCCATATCAAATTGGGTATCAATGGTATGGTTCTGTTACAATGATTGCGGTTGCAGTGCTGGATACTATTCGAATTGGTCACGACTTAAAGTTATTCCAACACACCTCTTACCTCCTTTTCCATGCTCACACCAACGCAAACTTAGCGACACTGACCTAATTTTACATCGGCCTAAGAAATCAAGCCGATTTTTCCAATTGTGCGGACACTTAAGAGGAAAAAACCCGGTAGAGTTAAAGGATAGAAAACGTTATGCGAGAAAAGGTGGGGTCAGATAACGACATCGAAGTCAATTTGACACTACTGCTGCAGAACATCTAGGTGCATCAGTCTTAATACAACCCGTATTGCATTCCACAGAAATAAATTGAGTCCATGCAAAGGGTGCCAAATTATTCGGGAAAAGAGTAAAGTACAACTTTGAACACATGTACCGAATTCGCGGTCAAGGTTGAGGACTTTCAGGAGCACTCTGTGACTTGTCCATCAAACTGTACCCAAGACCCGTCTCGTGCGTTCCTACGATAGACCAATTACTTTCATCCATTTGTCCTCCCATCTATTACCCGTTCAGATGCTAGCAAAGTCAAGGCAAATTACCGCATTTCTCACATGGCCATAATCCTCTTCTTGAATGACTCTTCAAATCTCACATTGCGATGGCATCTGCAGCTACCACCGCAGTCTTCAATATGAGCAGCCTATTCCGCTCCTCGGTAGAATGTCGCCATCACAAGCAAGAAGAAATATCCCAGTTATAGCACGATCTCGTCAAAGCTTTTGCACGCAGATGCATGCAGATCTGTCAAAATTAGCCATTTTTCTTAATTTTTGGCCGCTGAAAATAATACAACTAATTTTGAGTGTAATGGCACAAATTAAGAGAGAGATGCAGTGACCGACTTTAAGGGTGCGTAAAATTCCCAACTCACTTCGCTAGAAATGAACGGAAGGATGGATTCCTTGTGGGTCGGTTATTGGAGGAAAAATCGAGAATGAAAATAAGGAGGAAAAGGCTAGATCGTACAATGCATGAAGATAATCGGTCAATATACAGGTGGATGCTGTGTAGAGTCACACGCTGATCATCTGTAGCTTCGACAAAACATTGTACTTTTATGCTGGTAACTATGTGCGTATTTGTGTAGACGTGGTTAAATGGCGACGCATACCACGGCAGCGGTAAAGGATGGCCCTCGTGAAGGAACGTTTCGGGCCATAACCCTCTCAGGCATTAAGAACTTAAAACTGCAAGTAAAGTGCGATGAACGGGTCTGCGCGTTACAACTATGCGCCTTTTAATATCCTATTCATAAGCCGTCGTAATGATTGGCATGAAGTGGAAGGTGTACTGTGCATCATGTGTAATTCATAGCGCTTGGAGAAAGGAAAGGTAGCCTATAGTGCCTGGTGCCTTGTACTGTGTCTGCAAATAAGAGTTGAGCTTTAGTAGTTTAGCTTCGTGAGAGACTGCTATGATCCCCATTCTACTCATACTATCGAAACGGGATGTTGCCGAATCGGAGGACATTTGGCTCAGTGCAGTAGTATCGGCAAATCGGTAGCAGTATCTACTTAGTACTTACTTCCTACATGGTTACAAGCCAGTACTATCCATTTATCAAAAAATAAATTGCCTGTGGTCAATCCAACCAAGCCGTGGCGAAGCAACAATGTTTGGACTGTGTTTGATTGTATCTTGCATTGCTGGAAAAGCTTTAAATGTACTTCGATGATTTTCTCCTTATATAGTGATGTGGATTTCCAGAGCAGAATCGAAACATGAATTAATTGTTTGAACAAAGTTTTGTATGCTACTCCAGAATCGATGTCCTAAAGTTAAGGTCTACGTCGCTTGTGTGGAATCCAAATTGCGACATCCCGGCAAACAGGTGAATGAAGTGGAAGATGTAATTTCTGACCTGCGAGATCAATCAGTAATAGAGGGATTATTAAGTGTGGATCATTCACCACGACATTTCTTGCTGTACTACCGATAGCGTGGATCCGCGAGGATGCCGCGCGATGGAAAGAAGGCTAAACAACACTGAATTAGTCAATTGCAACTGGAACAAACAATACACTAATTCGACCAAAGCATAAACGCGTAACTAACTTAATGAAATTTTACTATCACAGGTCTCAGAAATATTGTAGGATGAGATAGCCATTTATTTATGCTGAGCTACGATTGGACAAGAATGCCTGCTCCCAATTTGTGCACACAGTTGTAACTGTTGGAAGGTTTCGACGATTGTACCGACAGTGTTTATTTCCCAAGAATTCATGGCTGACAATGCACAGAAAATTGGCGAAATAAAGTGCTTCGTCAATGTGATCTGACAACATTTTTACCACAACTGGGAGTCTGTGGTTGTTGAAGATCGATCCCAAGACTTTCAGCATAATAATTCAACTTCTCAAGGATACAGCTAACAGCCATCTCACACCTAAATTAGTAACATTGCCAACATCATCTCAGCTGCCTTCCACTGCATTGTATTTCAATCTCACTATTCAGCTGCATACATGTAAGATTAGTGCCATATTTTACATGAGTTTAAAAATCGGAGCCAAGATTGGATTTAAAAGGTGGAACGAAGGGCACCTTACAATTCAAGCAGTGAAAAGCGTGTAATTCCCAAGTGCGCGAATCTTCGAAGCAAAAAAGTGTTGCGATTTCTAGCCGTGCACAAAACGGCCCATTGCATACCATGACTAGTGTCAACATCATTGGTGCCTCCTGACCCTCCTTTGAATATGTCGCTGCAACATCCCCAAAGCCACTGATTCTCAAATGAAGACCATGTCTCTCTTATCTTGAGTTGTCAATCGAGTCTTTTTGCACAAACCGATTTATGTTTTGCGGCATCTTCTTCCTCTCAAAAACTGCTTCTTCTTCATCCCCACTGCTTTTGCTCCAACAATTCGTTGTCGCTCTTGCTTGTTAGTGACACACCTCTCAAATCACGCTCTTCCCAAATAAAAATGACTTCTGTTCAAGGACGGACTGCTTGGTCAAGGGGAGGGATATGCTATGCATGATGCTCCTCTGCTAACAACAGGTGGTAATGTCCTTCTCCCTCTATTGCTCTAGTCTAGTTCACAATTCGGGGGTGTTGAATGAAAGGGTTCCTTAGGAAGAGGCTTGACCTCGATGCCACTGACCTGTATAGGCTATGCTAGTGTAAGGTTAAAGTAGAAGAGGGATTGTAGCCAAATGCTCGACACTTAAGTCTTTTGCACCATGAGATGACTTGTCTGATTTCGCTAAGCAATTTTACTGAATAGAAGTGTAGAGCCTTCTATTTCCACTTATTAATGCCACAAGTTATCAAACTGCACAACTTTAGAGCCGCAATTTTAGAAATTTGTTGTGAACCGAACCTGCACTGCTTACAAGGTGTGCCAGCACTTATCTTAACTTGGCAATATGCGTACATGTTCCTGGATGCTACTGAGGTCACCAGCCAGACAGGAGATAAATGGTGGACTTCTGAGAGGACGGCATGACATGCAAATGCAAAGAGTGCGCAAAGAAGGCGACCAGTCTGTAATTGCCTAGTGAGTGTTTCGCAAGGGCCACCCGAGAATGAATCTGCGCGGAGCCTAATCCTGCTAAAAACAATAGTGAAGAGGAAAACAGGCGGGTGATCGGGAATACCACCATCTAGGATGTATGAGGATCAGCGACCGAGTGCAACTTCTGAAAAGTTGGAGAGAAAAGTGTTTTGTGCTTGCAGGCATCTAAAGTACCGATCTTTAAATTAGGCATGCCAGTCATGATCGCGTTAACATTTAGACTGGTCGATTTACGTTCTACTGAAGGCATTCTGGTGCCGTCGTCGACTTTACAGATGTTAACCAAACTATTGGTTAAAAAAATCTGTTCCTTGGCGTTGAAATCAGCCAAAAAATTTTGGATTAGTCCGTTCGCTGATCCTTCAGTTAGAGGGATTGAGACATCCATCATCGTGTCTGACAAAAGAATTAAAGCTTTGGTTGTCTCATCGCAGACATTGAGGTGATGACACCTACTTACATGCAGGTGCACACGTTCCTGTTCCACTCACTTTATTTTTATAGGTGCACCCAATGCGAAATTCCCAGTTGTACCCATGGGAGAGACAAACACGGATCCTCAACAATTAGCCTCAATGGCTGTATTACCAGTCGTACAATAGCAAGTAGAAAAAGCAATACCACCTACGACACAAAAGATAAAAGAAGTGGTCTCTGCACTGGCTAAGCCTCCAGTATTTCCAGGACCGAATTCCATCCTTATTTATTCGCCACAGAACAACGATGAAGACAAACAAACCCAACTGAATCCTTTGCCACCAAAACGACTGAAAAGTTATGTGGATGCTTCTGATGATTCAGTTATCCCATTGGCAATGCCTGCATTTCTTTCACGCAGTCCTCACTTCGCGAGCCCTCCAAAGTCTGTATTACAGCGGACATCCTGCATTGGCGTATCTTTACTTCCACAGCAAGGTGGGATTTCGAGTCAACATCAAACTACTACTGCGATACCGATCTTCCCAACATCGAATCCACTCCTATTTGACACCTCATCAAATTTACGTTAGCAGCTGCTATAACCACAGGTGCAGCCACCGTTTCCACCGCCAAGCACATGCCATCAACTTTTGGCAAACGTCCTCTCAATTCTAGATTTCCTTCTCCTCCAGCAACTTGCTGTTACTGTATCCATGCTTGATTCAGCGAGCTTCTTTGCAACGCCAACCGCAGAAAAACCTTAGGCACGCCAGCCACTATCAGAAGCACAAAGACAAGGTAGACGCAAGATTCTCTTTACCCCGTACCAAACTGATGAGATGATGAAATACTTTAACAAGGAAAACTACATCATTATGCATGAACGCGAAGAACTGGCACGTCGCATCAACTTGACGGAGACTCAGGTTGGCCAAGCATTGAGGTGCTAAAAGAACATGTTTGATGGACAGCTATTTGTGTGTAGTGATTGATTGTCAACGGTTGAGTTGTCAAAACTGGTCATAATTTTGACTTTTCTGTTGGGCTAAAATGTGATTCCAGAATCACCGCTGAAAAGTAGGGAGGGTCGGTGGGAAATTTCTAGCAATGCGACGCCTGTATCACAGCCAAGGGTTTGTGCCATGGAGAAAAGCGCCATATCAACCAACTCGTAGGACGTCGGCCTCAGAGA